>CAIGQQ010031714.1:7017-18656 GCA_903798035.1 Danio albolineatus
AAACATTGTAAATGAAGTTTTGATCGCTCGGATTTTAAGCGCAAAGACACGCGTTAAAGTCACAGTGCAAATGCGCCGGCTGAGCCTCTGAAAGAGCCATAGCCAGCCAGTTTTACTGGTGCGCGCGCATTAATTTGGTTACGGTAGGTATCCAGCAAACACAGACCGCTCTTCATGGCACTCTTTCGCTCAGCACTGTATCTGGAATTAACCAGACTAATGTACCCAGCGTGCAATAATAGAAAAGGTCCAAAAGATTATACTGATGATGGAAAATTAATGTACAAAGCTGCAGAGAAAAGTAGAAGCGAACGCGGGAACCTCGGAGCTCCCTCCCTGTCCGCTGACTGCAAGCCGATTAGCGTCGCTAACCCCCCAGTCAGTCAGGGGTCGTTTAAAGACCGCGTTTGGGATAAATTTGCTGGAAATATCACAGATATAACGCAATAGACCCTAAGGAATAAAAAACATTATAAATGATATTTTGATCGCTCGGATTGAAAGCGCAAAGAGACGCGTTTAAGTCACAGCGCTAATGCGCCAGCTGAGCTTCTGGAGGAGACACAACCAGCCAGTTTTATTCACGGCTATTTGAGCACTGTATCTGGAATTAACCCGACTAATGTACCAATAAAAAAACGCTTCATAAAATTATACCCATGATGACAAGTCAATATATGCAGAGAAAAAAAAAGCTACTAAGGACACGCCAGCCACAATTGCAACTAACCCGGCACTGGCAGGTCATGTGACCAGGCAGTTGGACACTGGCAGCTGCCACCAGCCATTGGCAGGTCACGTGACCCGCCACTGGCGGCTCCTGCCAGCCAGTTGAAGATTGAACCCTGACTCCTTCTGGAGGACTAAGGGCACTCAGCAGTGTGCTGTCTGCAGGAGGTTATCAGCTCACGAGCCGCTGTGTAATCTAGTGCTGAAAAACGTGTGCGAGTCGTTTTTTAAGGAGAAAACAGAGAAATCAGAGGAGATCTGCAGTTTACACAATAAGAAACTCCAGCTCTTCTGTCTGGAGGACAAGCAGCCGGTGTGTTTAGTGTGTATAACCTCACACCAACACGACCAGCACACGTTCAGGCCCATCGGTGAACTGGTTCAAGTATACAAGGTAAGATCAATGTTTCTTGTCTCATAAATAACGCATAGTTTTCCTGACGTCGCGACTTATGCGCGGGTAATACCATAAGTTACTCATGTAAACAGAAGTTGTAAAGCGTTGTAACCTGCTACTAAATGCGTTGTTCGCCTTATTTATGTTGTCTAAACCAAATATTACTCGAAATTAGGTAAAACTGCCTTAAATATGACAATTATTGATCAATTTCAGAAGTAATAATCAGCAAAATATTAGTTCAGTTAGTTGTTCCAATATGGCCGTCTAATATCATGACGCGTCGAGCGTGAAAAAACGCTCTAGTCCAGTGGTTCTCGAACTTTTTCCTCCAAGTACCACCTCAGAAATAATTTGTCCCTCCAAGTACCACCATATAACCGGTATTGAAGTACAGTAGCATAGTAGGCCTAATTAAGCAGCTACAGCACTGCACAGTTCTAAAACAAGGCAGATTAATTCCTCTAATTGAGAATATTTATTATTGTCAGCCACTTAAATAAAGGTTTAGTCTATTACAATCAATTTACTGACCACATCAGTGTTATCCTACCCGTCAAAGAGTTAAAAGTGTTCATTTTTTTTACTTTAATTATTCAGCGATTCCTCCGCGTACCACTAAAAGGAAGCTTGTGTACCTCTAGTGGTACACGTACCACAGTTTGAGAACCACTGCTCTAGTCTTTATACAAGTAGTAACATATTTTTCTTTTAAATGTTAAAAGAAAGATTTTCCTGTTAAATGTTATGTCTTAACATGTTATGGTGGATTTAAAATTATGTTAATCACTAATTAAAATCAAAATAGATATTAAAACTACCCGAATGTGGGTTGGGATCCCTTATTTAAACATATTAGTTCACAGATGATTCAATAAACTCTAGTTGTAAATATTGATTTCTACACATCCATACACATTTTTTCCTACAAAGGTTTGCTACTGTACCAAGCTTTTCCACATTCATTCATTCATTTTCTTTTTCGGCTTAGTCCCTTTATTAATCCGGGGTCGCCACAGCGGATTGAACCGCCAACTTATCCAGCATTTGTTTTACGCGTCGGATGCCCTTCCAGCCACAACCCATCTCTGGGAAACACATCCATACATTGTCATTCACACACATACACTATGGACAATTTTAGCTTACCCAATTCACCTGTACCGCATGTCTTTGGACTGTGGGGGAAACCGGAGCACCCGGAGGAAACCCACGCAACCACGGGGAGAACATGCAAACTCCACACAGAAATGCCAACTGGCCTAGCCCGGGATCGAACCAGCGACCTTCTTGCTGTGAGGCGAATGTGCTACTCACTACGCCACCGTGGCGCCCAGCTTTTCCACATTTTGAGGTAATTTTTTCTTGACTGTAGGTTTTTGAGTCCAAGAATCTTTGAATCTAAATACATTGTTGTATATGGCAAAATATGTGGAAGCTGCTTAATCATACAGCAGGAAAATGTGTAATATTTTGATCAACTAAATTTAATAGCCTCTTTTATGCTTAATTTTATGCATAATTTTTGGCAATAAACTGAAACAGTCCGAATTATGACAATAATTGATGATTTTCAGCACTAATATTATGCTAAATGTTCAATGTTGAGATGTTATGAGGGATTTATATACAAGTATTCTTTATATATATGACATGTATTCGCGTTTTTCTCTTAACACTATAATTTACTGTTAAATTACACTGAATAAGAACATATTATGATGGATTTAAATTAATGTTAATCACAAATTAAATACAAAATAAACATTAAAGCTACTCGAGTGTGGGTTGGGATACCTTATTTAAACATATTAGTTCACAGATGATTCAATAAACTCTTTAAGTAGTTGTAAATATTGATTTCTATACATCCATACACATTTTTTCCTACAAAGGTTTGCTACTGTACCAAGTTTTTCCACATTTTGAGGTAATTATTTCTTGACTGTAGGTTTTTGAGTCCAAGAACCTTTGAATCTAAATACATTGTTGTCTAAACCATGGGAAAATATGTGGAGGCTGCCTAATCATATAGAGAAGGACTTGGCGAGCAACACAAAATGTGTAATATTTTGATAAACTAAATTTAATAGCCTCTTTTATGATAATTTTTTATGCATAATTTTTGGCAGTAACACAGAATAAACTGAAACAGTCCAAAATATGCTACTGTACCAAGGTTTTCCACATTTTGAGGTAATTTTTTCTTGACTGTAGGTTTTTGAGTCCAAGAACCGTTGAATCTAAATACATTGTTGTGGAAACCATGGGAAAATATGTGGAAGCTGCTTAACCATATAGGTCTTGGTGAGCAGGAAAATGTGTAATATTTTGACAAACTAAATTTAATAGTCTCTTTTATGCTTAATTTTAATGCATAATTTTTGGCAGTAACACTGAATAAACTGAAACAGTCCAAAATGTGACAATAAGTGATGATTTTCAGCACTAATAATCAGCAAAATGTTCAATACTGAGTGAGATGTTATGAGGGATTTATATACAAGTATTCTTTATTTACAAGTATTAACGTTTTTTTTTTCTCTTAACAATAGAATTTACTGTTAAATTACACTGAATAAGAACATGTTATGATAGATTATTATAATGTTAATCACAAGTTCAATACAAAATAAACATTAAAGCTACTCAAGTGTGTGTTGGGATCCCTTATTTAAACATATTAGTTTACAGATGATTCAATAAACTCTTTAAGTAGTTGTAAATATTGATTTCTACACATCCATACACATTTTTTCTACAACGATTTGCTACTGTACCAAGCTTTTCCAGATTTTGAATTTTTTTTTCTTGACTGTAGGTTTTTGAGTCCAAGAACCTTTGAATCTAAACACATTGTTGTCTAAACCATATGTGCAAGCTACATTCACAATAAAGCGTGCTGATTGGTTTGAACAGAGTCTTTCTCATAACTTACTGGCCGGTACAGACGTCCACTCTCCACGCTGGAATACACGCATGGATCTCATCGGCGTGACGCAGCTTCAAAAATATGTTTCAAACCGGAAGAACGAATTTGCTTGAAATAACGCAAAAACAACCAATTTTCACTTTTTAGCGAAATATGTGTCCTAATAGTGTTTATAGCAGCGCGGGACACATAAATGACTGTCGACAGCCCAAAACATGGATTTTGGTTTGATTTCTGATATGTTTTATTATGGTATACACATAAACAACTGTGCTAAAATGTAATTGAAAAAAAATTTAATACAGCTTTCATTGAAATCATTGTTTTCTCTTAGCGTAAGCTTGTTGTTTTATGCACCTTTTATTTTGTTCAATTCCAGGATATCGATACAGCAATAAAGTCCTTAAAGGGGAGAAATAAACAATACAGCAACAGAAAAGAAGAGTTTAAGAAAACTATTCAGCACATCACGGTGAGCAAACACGATCATTCTTCACAGCTTTGTTATTGACACACATATTTACACAGTTGGTTGACGTAAATCTGCTCTGGGTCTGTCCTGTGACATGCCTCTTTGGTTATTTCCGATGTTCATAATCTGAGGTGTTGATTCAGGTGATTGAAGTGTCTTTGCTTTCAGGCTCAAACGAAGCACACCGAGATTCAGATTAAACTCCAGTTTGGAGCGCTTCATCAGTTCCTCCGTGAAGAAGAAGCTGCTACTGTCACTGCACTGAAGGAGGAAGAGGAGCAGAAGAAGCAGATGATGAAGAGGAAACTGAAGGAGACGAACGCACGCATTTTTGATATTTCACACACACTCAAGCGCACTGAGGAGATGCTGAAATACATTAACATCAGCTTCATAAGGGTCTGATTTTCATCGAGTGATTGATTGAATGATTGGTTGATTGATTGATTGAGTTCTTGATGATCAATTCTATTTGTTTTCCAGGATTTACTAGTCTCAACGGAAAGGTGAGTGATCTGCTGGTGTCTCTGCTCTCTCTCTGTTTCTGAAACCAAAGCCACTGCCGTTCTGACTCCTGAATGTTCTTCCAGAGCCCAGTCTTTGGTTCCAGATCCACAAATCCCCTTTTCAGCTTTGATTAATGTGCCTCAGTACTTGGGGAACCTGCAGTACAGAGTCTGGAAGAAGATGCAGGACGTCGTCCACTACAGTAAGAGTCTATATTAGAGCTATTTGGCTACTACTACGTTTGCTTTTTCCCAGCTGGTTCTGAAGATCACATTAGTTGCTGTGTGTTTAATGGTTAAAAGATGTCCCTATGATCTCAATGCATGTTTATTACACCTTTAACGATTGACTCTGTAATTTTAAATATGTGTGTTTGGCCCAAAAAGAGCAGCGATCATATATTGGCACGTTTTCACTGCAGTTTAGTACCTTTTCTGAGTGTGTGGGGTTGTAGACATCTCATTATGACATTTTTCGAGGTCACAAAAAGTGGGGACTCGTCCGGGATTGCAACAAACAACATAAAGCAGAAAGCTCTACTAACCAATTATACTTTTGGGGGGGGGTTTGTGACTAAAATTACTGATTTTGTTGTGCATTCTCCAAATTTGATACATTTTGCTGCATTTTTTTATTGGTGTGGGGTTATAGACATGTCATTATGACATTTTTCGAGGTCACAAAAAGTGGGGGCTCGTCCGGGATCGCAACAAACAACATAAAGCAGAAAGCTCTACTAACCAATTGTATTTTTTTGTTTTTGTGACTAAAATTACTGATTTTGTTGTGCGTTCTCCACATTTATGATACATTTTGCAGCATTTTTATTGGTATGCAATGAAAATATACATATTTCCACATCTTAAAGAGCCCATATTATACATTAAAAAGGGTCATATATTGGTTTTGGGGGTCTCCAACTGCAGGCTGATCTGCAAGCATGGTCAAAAAACACTTTCACTGTCTTATAATCTGCATTTATTTTTACCTCATTATCCCAGCGACTCCTATATGAATCGTTCAGTGATTCATTTGTTCCAAAACCCCTCCTTAGCGCGATGCTAAACTGCGCTGATTGGACCGATGACCCAGTCTGTTGCGATTGGTCGACAGCGCTCAGCGTGAGATAATGCCCACCACGGCTTATCAGTATTGAAGTAGTCATAGTGTTTGCGTGAGCATACCTGCCAACACTCGTTTTTATCGGGAGTCGCCCGTATTTCAGACACCTCACCCCCGAAACTAACCCCCGATCTCCCAGCATATTCCCAGCTCTATTTTTAACCATAAGTAAAACCAGCGACACACATTCAGTATTAGTGCATACAGCGGCAAAAGCTGAACCATTATGAACAGCACGGCCGCACATGTGTAGGAGAGCTGATGGTGGCCATAGCAACGACAAACAGCAGAGGAACACAAGCTCTAATGCATTTTAATCTGTAAACAAAGCGGCACGCGTCGCGTTTACAACGTGCTTTTAGACGCGATATGAGAATACAAGTTAACCAGATACACTACAAGTGGTTACAAGTTACAAAACACAATTAAATGCATCATTTACAAGCTGGAGAAAACAATGAGGCAACCGTTTTAATCGCACTTACTCACACTTGTTGGATAGCAGGCCAGGAAATGTCCCGGTGCTCCGAATCCTCCATTGTAAGCACTCCTCGGAGGGAACACAGCACATGGCTGGGTTTAATGCTGAGGTATTTCTGCAGAAATAAACCTCAACTACTGACTCATCAAAGTCTCATCTCTGGTTCATCTGCACACTTCCAATATCCAGCTGAGTACAGTGCTCTTCTCTGTGTTGCCAGATGTAGCTGACTGATTCCAGTCCAAACCCTGTCCAAAAGGTTTTTACCTGCACAATCAAATTCAAAACCGCCCAATCTGGCAACTTTTGCTCACCGCTGTTGTTTGTGGGCGGGGTTGGGGGTTTCGAATCTACTGGGGCTGCGCGCGCACAGATGGGAGGGGCTTATGTTTCGTCTTCACGTCATGCCGAAACGGCTAAAGACTCGTAAGCACGGCGATTCGTTTGAGGAACTATGAGTCGACTCTTTTATGGATGAATCAATAGTTTTAAACACTGTGCACTTTCAGATTTAAGCCTCAGCTGGACATTTCACTTCACGTAGAGCTGTGTTACACACTACATACAAGCTCATTTTCAAAAACCCATAATAGGGGCTCTTTAATTCATCATAAATGTTTTTGACCACAAAAAACATCGATGACACAAAAAGCTGATTTCTATTGTGTCTCTTCAGCTCCTGTGATCCTGGACCCGAACACTGCCCATCCACACCTCATGCTGTCTGATGATCTGACCAGCGTCAGAGAGAGCGAGGACAAAGATCAGCTTCCTAATAATCCTGAGAGATTCGACCGTTTTCCGTGTGTGTTGGGCTCAGAGGGGTTTAGATCAGGGAAGCACAGCTGGGTTGTGGAGGTGAGCTACAGTTTTTACTGGAATCTGGGAGTCACGACAGCATCGAACCAAAGAAAGGGCCGGGATTTCTATGACACTGATGTGTGGAGTGTGGATTATTATGAGAATCCTCCACAGGATTCACTGAACTCGAGTGTGTCCACGTGTTTTACTGTCACGCATAAGCTGGAGTTTGTGAAAGTTGAGCTGGACTGTGATGAAGGAACTGTGAGTTTCTCTGATCCTGTGACAAACACACATCTACACACATTCACAGCCACCTTCACTGACACAGTCTTCCCTTTCTTCTGGGGTTTTTCTTATCAGAAGATATTGCCGATCAATAAGCAGTAAACGTTAAAGCTGTAGGCCTGGGCACGGTTTCATTAAAAGCCTTAAGTAATTTTGACTTACGGGTTTTACTGAGAAGCTCAAAATCCCTGAGATAAGGGGTTTCATTAGGAAAAAACACACTTTTAATGGAGTTAAGCCATTTTAAGCGTTAAGCGGGTGAGTTTTACTGCTTAAATCCATTCAGCTGATATCTGGCAGGAGCACTGTTAGCTTAGCTTAGCATAGAGTAATGAATAAGATTAGACCATTAGCATCTCGTTCAAAAATGACCAAAAAGTTTGAATAGTTTTTCTATTTAAAGCTTTTGTAGTAACATTGTATACTAACACCAAATGAAAATGAACACTTGCTCCCTTTGTAGGGCAGATATGGCTAGGAACTACAGAAGTCAGCATTCAAAATTAATAAAAAATGTATTCCAATATTATCTTGAGCCAAGAATGGGTGTTGTTCAATCATTTTAGGACAACTTTGATCAAAGGTGATCCACTTCAAATGTCTCATTAAGGCTGAATAATTAAGGAACTTTTTACATGATGTACCATTCCCGACACTTGCACCAAGGGTTGTGACTTTAATGGAAATCCATCAACTGGAATTTTAAAAACGGCCATTTCGGGCTAACATTTCAGCATTCAACAGAAATGACTGTGAAGGTCATCAGTTCCCGAACTCACCTCTGAGTTCTGAGTCATCAGTTCCCGAACTCACACTTACTAAGTGTAAATACAGATATAGGGACACTGGAGCCTTTTAAAGCCACGATTCATTAGCAGATCGCTCATATGTCAGCTTATAGGCAAACCAGTTGATCAATGTGACTTTAAAATGCTCCAGTGTGTCCTCTAGTGCTCAAATGTTAGTGGGAAATGGAATTTTTTTTAATTTCATTATCGACTGGCGCCGAATTTCACCATTGTGACAACCCTACTTGCACCAGTTATAATGGGAGTAATATCATTGCTCCTGCTTTAGTCATGGTATGTCAGTAAAGGTTCTTGATTATGTATTACACCTGAATTAGAGTATAGTTCCTAGCAATATCAGCCAAGAACATGGCAACTTTTCATTTTCTCTTAGTTTTCGTACACAATGTAACTTTACAGAACAGTCATGCTTCAAAGAGTATTAGTAATTGTCCTATTTAATCATTTTGAGAGAGGTGCTAATGGTCTAATCCGAATCAATGATCTATGCTAAGCTGAAAGTGCTCCCGCCAGACTGAACGGGTTAAAAAAATGCTAAAACTCACGTGTTTAATTCCAAGGGGAGCTGTAAAATGAGCCTATTTTCAAAAAATATGTTTAAGAGTGTCGCAAAACAAACTTGAATACAAATACTTTGATCAAGCGTTTCACCGTATTTCGTGACTAATTAACATACGGTTGCTATGGTTACTGCATCCCAAGGTAAACAATGTACCAAACCTCAATACCAAACTTTGCTGAAATCATAGTTGTATTAATATGTTTCGTAACAAACATTACAGAAGACAAAAAACATCAAGCAAGCTGGACAGAAAATAAACGGTTATTCTTTTAGATCAGTGTTTCTCAACCATGTTTCTGGAGGAGCACCAGCACTGCATGTTTTGGATGTCTCCGATGTCTTTCACAACCGTTACAGCTCTTTCAGTGTCTGCTAATGAGCTGATGATCTGAATCAGGTGTGTTTGGGGAAGGAGAAAATGTGCAGAGCTCCAGGAACGTGGTTGAGAAACACTGGACTACTGTATACTCCCGTTCCTGTGTAATAATCAAGAAACTTTGCTGCCATACGATGATACAGTACCTGAAAATACTCTCCAGCACCAAACCATACACCAGTTATAGTCTGTGTAATATCATTGCTCTGCTTGAATCATGGTACAGCAGCGCTGTTTCTTGATTATTACGCCAGAATTAGAGAAGTTCCAAGCCATATCAGCCCAGAACAAGGGGTTTCTAAACCGGTTCCTGGGGGGCTGATGTCATGCATGGTTGAGCTCCAACTTCCTTCAACACGCCTCACTGCAAGTTTCTAGTATACCTAGAAAGAGCTTGATTAGCTGGTTCAGGTGTGTTAAATTGGGGTCGGAACTAAAATATGAAGGACACCGGCCCTCCAGGACCGAATTTGGACACCCCTTGCTTAGAAAATGGTGACACTTCATTTTCTGACAGTCTTTTTTCACAATGTAATATTACAGAAAAGTTATTTAGTCATTTTTGAGTAAGATGCTAATGGTCTAATCCGATTTAATGATCTATGCTAAGCTAAGCTAAAAGTGCTCCCGCCAGACTCTGAGATCGGCTGAATGGGTTAAAATAGGTTAAACTCACCTGTACAGCTGGAGCTGTAAAATGAGCCTATTTCCAAAAACAGTGTAGTGTTACTTTAAGAGTGTCACAACAAACTTTCGTGACTAATTAACATACAGTTGCTATAGTTACCGCGTCTCACGGTAAACAATCTACCAAACCTCAATACCAAACTTCGCTGAAATCATAGTTGTATTAATATATTCCACAACAAACATCACAGAAAAAACATAAACCAAGCTGGACAGAAAATAAAAGGTTATTCTTTTAGATCAGTGTTTCCCAACCATGTTTCTGGAGGAGCACCAGCACTGCATGTTTTGGATGTCTCTGATGTCTGTCACAACCGTTACAGATCTTTCAGTGTCTGCTAATGAGCTGATGATCTGAATCAGGTGTGTTTGGGGAAGCAGACAAGGAAAATATGCAGAGCCGGTGGTCCTCCAGGAATGTGGTTGATAAGTTGGATCAGCTGTGTTTGATTAGGGTTGGAGCAAAACTGTGCAGAGCTGCGGTCCTCCAGATATCGAGTTCGAGACCGATAGTATAGGTATTATGGTCTTAACCATTTTCCCAATATAAAGTATAAAATATAAAATATAATTTTATAGAGTTGTTGTTTTGAAGAAAGGGTCTTTACTTCAATATCATGCCATTGACCCACAGATCGGGGATCTTCAATGAGCCGTTTATTTGTAATGGCCTTTTTACTGGTTGTTAGTAGTACATCAAGAGGAGTGTGTATATGTATAATTTTAAAGAAGAAATGTCCATGGACAAAGGTTAAGGCTACGCTCCAGATTTATTGCATTAATCTCTTTGTTTAGATATTGCCATTAGGTGTGAATAATGTTACAGTCCGCAAAGATGTGAAAAGGGCCAGTCGTAAGCATTCAGCATTCAGCAGTGTTATGAAAAACCCCATTTTGTTTTCCCGAATAAATTCCCTTCATTAATCTCAACTGGTTTTCTGTGTTTTCCATGTAGTATAGTACTTGTTCATCTGAAAAATAGCTATTGGCCCGTTTCCACTGAGTGGTACAGTTCAGTACGCTTTTAAGGCCGTTTCCACTGTCTAAAAGCATACCAAACCGAACTGTACCGTACCACTTTTTGGTCACCCTTTGCAAAGGGTATCAAGGGTGACCAAAAGGCGGAGCTAGACACGCAGCTGAAGAAGCCAGAATGAAAACAAAGGACCCGCCATGTTTAATACACAGCCGAGAGACAATACACCGAAATAATATAAACAAATAATAACGAGCCATGGTCGACCCGAGCTCATAACAAAAAGTTGTTTTCTCGTGATAACAATATAACTAGATTTCTCGTGATCTCGACATAACAAAAGGTTGTTTTCTCATGATAATGACATAATTTTCTCGTGATCTCGACTTAACAAAAAGTGGTTTTCTCGTGATAACGACAATTTTCTTGTGATCTCGACAAAACAAAGAATTATTTTCTCGTGATAACGACATAATTTTCTCGTGATCTCGACATAAAGT
>CAIGQQ010031715.1:0-18923 GCA_903798035.1 Danio albolineatus
CACTCGGTTGTAGTAGATCAACTGCTCACAGAATCAGTTCAATGATTTACTCTGTTCTAAAAGCTCGAATGCTCAAAGAATCAGTTCAAACATTTCAATGATTCACTCGGTTCTAGTAGTTCGATTGCTCGAAGATTCAGTTCAAACATTTCAATGATTCACTCAGTTCTAGTAGTTCGATTGCTTGAAGATTCAGTTCAAACATTTCAATGATTCACTCGGTTCTAGTAGTTTGATTGCTCAAAGATTCAGTTCAAACGTTTCAATGATTCACTCGGTTCTAGTAATTTGAATGCTCAAAGATTCAGTTTAAACATTTCAATGATTCACTCGGTTCTAGTAGTTCGAATGCTCAAAGATTCAGTTCAAACAGTTCGATAGTTCACTCGGTTCTAGTAATTCGGTTGCTCAAAGATTCAGTTCCAACATTTCAATGATTCACTCGGTTCTAGTAATTCGAATGCTCAAAGATTCAGTTCAAACGGTTCGATGGTTCACTCGGTTCTAGTAATTCGAATGTTCAAAGATTCAGTTCAAACGGTTTGATGGTTCACTCGGTTCTAGTAATTGGGTTGCTCAAAGATTCAGTTCAAACATTTCAATGATTTACTCTGTTGTAGTAGCTCAACATCTCACAGATTCAGTTCAATGATTCACTCGGTTCTAATAGTTCGAATGCTCAAAGATTCAGTTCAAACATTTTAATGATTTACTCGGTTCTAGTAGTTTGATTGCTCAAAGATTCAGTTCAAACATTTCAAGGATTCACCCGGTTGTAGTAGCTCCAAAATAATTAAATAGGAATAAGGAAAATAAGTTCCATACAAGAGAGCAATGATTAAAACGGTTTAGTAATTTTCAGACAGTTCATTAGCATCCGATTTACTTTTCACATGATTCGGCTTGTATATGACTCTCCGTTGTAAACGATCTTCCAACAGTCTTTAACTCCATCAAAAGCACGTTTTTTTTCTCATCCACTCATAAACAACATGCGCAATACCATACTTGAGCTGCCGTAGTGTCCGTCGATGCTTTAGTGACTGTTTAAAGCAGACGTTCAGACGTACACTGCATCATCGTCTTTTCTGGACAATAGTTAAAGGTAGATCAGCTCACCAGACCGCAGATTACAGGTGTTGATCATACAAACTACTATGTCTCTCAGCCAGACGACATCATTTCAGCCCAGGCTGAAAAGGATGAAGCTCCACAAACAAACTCTCCTACCTGAAGAACAACCACTTCTTCTTTTATTCCTTCCTCCACAATTAGGAGAAGTTTTTAAAATAGATCGCCCCCGTGTGGCCATTAGGTGACCGCTACCAGCTCATTACACATGAAGCTCATCTTGGAGTCGTCAAATGTAAAGAAAGGCCAAGAGACATCATGTTCTGGCCTAACATGGCTAAAGAGATTGAAGAGGTTGTGTTAAAGTGTGAACAAAAGAACACAAAAGAGCCGCTCATCTGCCATGACATTCCAGAGAGAGCCTGGGCCAAGGTTGGAGTAGATCTGTTTCACTGTGAGCAAAATTATTATCTGCTGTGTGTGGACTACTACTCAAAATACCTTGAAATTGCTAAACTCACTAGCACGACCAGCCGACAAGTGATAACAGCCCTCAAATCAATGTTTGCAAAACATGGAATCCCAGATGAGGCTGTGTCTGACAACGGTCCACAATTTGGGAGTGCTGAGTTCTGAACATTTAAACTGAGATGGGAGTTTTTACACATCACATCTAGCCCTGGACACCCTTCAGTCTAATGGACAAAATGAGCGAGCAATTCAGACAGTAAAGAGTTTACTGAAAAAAGCACAAGAGAGCCAGAGTGATCGTTATATTGCTTTATTAGAATATAGGAACTCACCTTTGGATGGAGTAAAACTTCCCCTGCCCAACTGCTCATGGGTCGAAGACTGAGAACCAGACTGCCAACATCAGCACAGCTACTAAAGCCACAGCTGTTTGATAATGTGCACCACAATATCAAAGAGAGGCAGCTGAAACAAAACACCAGTGCAGATTACCTGGTCTTCATGGAGGCCTTGGGAGGGGTGCTGTAAGATCTGGGCACTTGATCATTCTACTTGGGAACTTCAATGCCCATGTGGGTATTGACAGTGATACATGGAGAGGCTGAATTCCGTATCTGAATCCAAGTGGTGTTTTGTTGTTGGTCTTCTGTGCTAGTCACAGTTTGTCCATAACAAACACTATATTTGCGCTTAAGGGTGTCCATCAGTTCACATGGCACCAGGACACACTAGCCTGGAGGTTGATTATTGACTTTGTGGTTGTTTCATTTGATCTCTGACCGTAAGTCCAGGAGACTCGGGTAAAGAGAGCTGTCAACTGATCATCACCTGATGGTGATATGAATCTGCTGGTAAGGAGGAGGCCAGATAGAACTGGCAGGCCCAAACATATTTTAAGGGTCTTGCTGGGATTGTCTTGCTGAACCAGATGTCAGGGGGATTTTTATCTCTCACCTCCAGAAGAAATTTGACCAGATCCCGAGAGAGGCTGGAGACTATGAGTTCCGAGAGATTTTACCCCAGACCACCTCTTTCAGGTGGACTCAGGTATGGTTTGCAAGTGAGCACCTGAGTTCAGAAGGCAGGGATCACACTAGCTAAATATATCAGACTCTCACATCAAATGAACCCAGGTGTGGATCAAATGTGCTTGTGTGAAAGCAGTTCCACTACAACATCGCATTGAGGTCAGGGAGAGTGCCTTTGAAGTGGGCAACTGGGGTGGTGGTTCCAACTTTTAAGAACGAGGACTCCTCAGCCTCCTTGGAAAAGTTGATTTCAGGATACTGGAGAGGAGGATTCAGCTGATGGTTGAACCTCAGATTGAGAGGGAACAAAGCAGATTTTCTCCAGGCAGTGGAACCCTGCACCAGTTCTTTACCTTCATTAGTGTGCTCGATGTTTCAGGGGAGTATGACTGAGCTGTCCACATGTGTTTTGCATTGACTGTGTCCTCATGGCATGGGATATGGGGTCAGAGGCACTCTGTAAGAGCTGTCCGGTCCCTGTATGAATAGAGCAGGAGATTGGTTTGCATTGTCGGTGAAAAGTCATACTTGTTCCCAGCACACGTTAGACTCTGTCAGGGCTGCCCTTTGTCACTGGTTCTGTTCATTATTTTGATTGACAGAATTTTTAGGCAAAGCCTTGAGCCAGAGGGGATCTGGTTTAGAGACCAACCACAGGACTTCATCTTTAGATGATGTTGTCCTGTTGGTTCCATCAAACATGGATCTTCAGCATGCACTGGGACGGCTGCTGCCGAGTGTGAATGGTGATGAAAATTAGTACCTCCAAGTCCAAGGCCATGGTGCTCAACTGGAAAAATGTAACCAGCCATCTCCAGTTCAGAGTAGAGACCTTACCACAGCTGGATTGACTGTCTCCCTGCTTGTTTGGGAATGCCTCGAGATCATGCTGGAAGAGCTGGGGAAAGTCTCTGGGAGTGGGAACTCTAGGTTTTCTCTGCCCCCTCCATCCAGCCCCAGAGTGGCAGAAGATGAATGGATAGTTGGGGCAAATACTTTTTCACAGTTCTGTATCATTGTATTCTCTAATTTAAGTGTTGTTGTTTTGTGTTTGCTTGTTTCTTTTCAGGAGGAGCTCAATACAGCACTGAAGACCACGCAAAAAAAGTTGAAACAAAATGAAGAACTGAAAGTAGAGTTTGAGAAAACAGTTCAACACATCACGGTAAGAAAATACAATAAAGGGTTGTTATTATTCCCACCATAATCACATAAGCAATTGTAATTATTTATTATATTGACTATAATTTACATTGGGGGCGCCACGGTGGCCTAGTGGTTAGCACGTTCGCCTCACAGCAAGAAGGTCGCTGGTTCGAGCCCTGGCTGGGTCAGTTGGCATTTCTGTGTGGAGTTTGCATGTTCTCCCCGTGGTTGCGTGGGTTTCCTCCGGGTGCTCCGGTTTCCCCCACAAGTCCAAAGACAAGTGGCATAGGTGAATTGGGTAGGCTAAATTGTCCGTATAGTGTATGAGTGTGAATGTGTGTGTGTGGATGTTTCCCAGGGATGGGTTGCGGCTGGAAGGGCATCCGCTGCGTAAAAATATGCTGGCTAAGTTGGCGGTTGATTCCGCTGTGGCGACCCCGGATTAATAAAGGGACTAAGCCGACAAGAAAATAAATGATTGAATGAATAATTTACATTGGGTTCTTATTTTATCATGCTATATGTTGGTATCTGAGTTTATCTCCAATATCATAGATGAGATGCATTGATGTGAACTGATTTAGTTGACTGAAGTGTCTGTGACTTTCTTTCAGGATCAAGCCGATCACACCGAGCGTCAGATTAAACATGAGTTTGAGAAGCTTCATCAGTTTCTCCGAGACTAAGAAGAAGCTACAATCACTGCACTGAGGGAGGAAGAGGAGCAGAAGAAGCAGATTATGGAGGAGAAGCTGGAGGAGATAAACAAACACATCTCAGCTCTTTCACACACAATCAGAGACACGGAGGAGACGCTGAAAGCCAGTGACGTCTGCTTTCTGAAGGAGTTTCCAGGCTCAATGGAAAGGTGAGTGATCTGCTGGTGTCTCTCTGCTTCTGAAGCCAAAGCCGCTGCAGTTCTGACTCCTGAATGTTCTTCTAGAGTCCAGATCTCACAGCCGGATCCACAGACGCCTTCTGGAGCTTTGATTCATGTGTCTCAGTACTTGGGGAACCTGCAGTACAGAGTCTGGAAGAAGATGCAGGACATCGTCCACTACAGTAAGAGTCCACACTACAGCTCTGCACAGACAGTGTTCCTCAAGCATTTGCTAAATTAGTTGATGCCCTTCCAGTTGCAACCTAGCACAGAGTACATGAGCTCATAAACCCACAGTGCTGGGAAACACCCATACACTACGGCCAATTTTGTTTATCCAATTTACCTATAGCACATGTGTTTGGATTGTGGTGGAAACTGGTGCATCTGGAGCACCTCGATCAGCTCAGGTATAAGACTTTGAAACGCTCCATAGTCCTTGTATCTGTGTTTGCTTTCTGTAAACAGTGGTAAACGGATGACCTTCATAGACAATATACAGTCATTGCGCTCAACGACGCTCAAATGTTTGCAATAAAGAGTTTATAAAATTTCAGTACCAATTGGTAACAAAGTTGATACTTTTGACAACCCTACTACTAACACTCTGATCAGAGGAAAATTGTGCCATAATAATCTGTGTACAGTTCACTCTTGATGGTTATACAGTGTGAACATGAGAATAAAAGCAGCTGTTGATTGTGTCTCTTCAGCTCCTGTGATTCTGGACCCAAACACTGCTCATCCACATCTCCTCCTGTCTGATGATCTGACCAGCATGAGAGAGACTGATGACAAACCTTTGTTTCCTGATACCCCCGAGAGGTTTGACTGTTTTGAATGTGTTCTAGGTTCAGAGGGTTTTAGCTCAGGAAAACACTGCTGGGATGTGGAGGTGAAGGAGAGTCGATACTGGAGCCTTGGAGTAACGACAGCGTCAAACCAGAGGAAGGGAGATGTTTTCTTTAACACTGATTTATGGAGTTTGGCGTATCTGGAGGAAAATCAGAATGTGGAGGATGAAGAGGATGTGGAGGATGAAGGTGAAGATGATGATGATGATAAAGATGATGATGGTGATGATGAAGATGACAAAGATGATGAAGATGATAAAGATGATGATGATGAAGAGGAAGATGATAAAGATGATGATGGTGATGATGAAGATGATAAAGATGATAAAGATGATGATGGTGATGATAAAGATGATGAAGATGACGTACATGATGAAATTGATGGTGATGATGATAATGGTGATGATGCAGCAGAGACTTCACAAGACTCGAATGTGTCCAATTGTTTTCATGTTAAACAGGATCTTGAGTGTGTAAGAGTTGAGCTGGACTATGACAGAGGAACTGTGTGTTTCTCTGATCCTGTGACAAACACACAAATACACACATTTACTAACACCTTCACTGACACCATCTTTCCTTTCTTTTTTTCTCTTGACCCTCTGAGGATCCTCCCAGTTAAAGATTAGTGAATATTTATTTTGTAATTCTGGATCTTCCTGTTTTTAATCATGTTTCATCATGTATTCCACATCAATTAATGTTTATTTCAATAATGCATCTCGAGGATCTGTCAGAGCTGTCATGAGCCAGGTTTGATCTGGGCTCCTTTGTCTTGTCTGTTTTCTGTCTCAGCTGTTGCCTTTCGAAAACCGCTTTCAATACCCCTCTCGGCCTCTTTGAATATCGGGTTCTTCCCTTCGGCCTGATCAACGCCCCGTCCGTATTTCAAGCGCTGGTTAACGACGTCCCATAAATGGGATATGCTTAATATCTTTGTTTTCATTTACCTGGACGATATTCTTATTTTTTCCCATCTCTGTCAGTACGTCTAGCACATCCGTCGGGTCCTTCCGCATTTACTTGAAGGTAGATTATTCGTTCCCAGATCCGTACGTCAAGCAGTCCTACGCTGGACTCACTCATCTAAACTTGTTGCCCACCCCGGTATTAAGAGCACTCTCGCTGCCGCTTCCCAACACTTCTGGTGGCCTTCTATGGCTCGCGACATCCGTCGATACTTCTAGTCATGCCCTACTTGGCGGGTCTCCTCCGACCTCTACCCATTCCTTCACGTCCATGGTCTCACATCACATTAGACTTTGTTACAGGGTTACCAGCCTTGGCAGGTAATACTGTTATTCTTACGGTAGGCGATCGATTCTCTAAGGCAGCGCACTTTATCCCTCTACCCAAGCTCCCATCTGCCAAAGAGACGGCGCTAGTCGTTTTTGATCATGTATTTAAGATCCACGGCTTACCTACTGATATCGTTTCCGATCGCGGACCCCAATTTGCGTCTCAGTTCTGGAAAGAATTTTGCCGACAGATTGGGGCTACAGTCAGTCTATCGTCTGGGTTTCACCCTCAAACTAATGGGCAAGCCGAATGCGTTAATCAGATTCTTGGACGTTTCAAATCAAATCAAATCATACTTTATTTGTCACATACACTTTCATGTAGTGAAATAGTAGTGAAATAGGAGCTGCATTGACCGCTTTCATCAATCGTTGATACCCCAGGGCCCTGCATAAGCCCATCAGCAGAAACCCTGTTATCAAAGTTCCGAACAGGTAGATATCTTCAGTATCCTCCAGAGACAGAGCAGCCAGGCACACGAAGCGCCACTTCTCCCACCCGTCCATCATGTATCCAGCTGCAAACGTCCCCGCAGGACAAGTGGGCTCCCCCAAGCCCAAAGTTCTCATCGAGAAGATGGTGTCAATTGCATTCAGAGACCAGTTGATCAAATCCATAATTCCTTATTCACTTGGATAGCAGGGCAAGTAGAGCCTCAGAGATAGAATAAGATGAGACATGAGAAGCCAGCCAGGAGAGATATGGGCGGGAGAGGACAAAAGTGCGACCGCCTTCGCCAAGAGCCAAAGAAGAATTAGTTGCTCACAACCCTGCGTCATGGTGTGAGCAGCTAGGATGGGCTGAGTATGCCTAGAACTCACAGCCCACATCATCTACTGGTATTTCTCCCTTTCATTGCTGTTTGGGATATCAACCTTCCATATTCTCTTCCTAAGACAATGACGCTTCAGTGCCCTCTGTCCAAGCCTTCATTAAGCGTTGTCGTCGCACTTGGCAGAGAGCGTGTAAATCCTTACTCAGAACTCGTGAATGAACACGACGCGATGCAAATCTTCATCGTGTGAAAGTCCCCTGTTATGTCTGTGGCCAGAAGGTTTGGCTTTCCACTCGTAACTTTCTGTTACATGCCCCTTCTCGTAAGCTCACTCAAAAATTCATAGGTCCTTTTTCCATCTCCAAGATACTTAGTCCAGCGGCTGTTCGTCTTCGATTACCTCGCTCCATGCAACGCGTGCATCCTTTCTTTCACGTCTCTTGCATTAAACCCGTTATTCGATCGCCCTCCAAACCTTCCCCCTCCACCCTCCCTGCTCTTGTCGAGAACGCTCCTGTTTTTACTGTCAAAAGAATACTTGCTGTACGGCCCCGTGGGAGGGGTTTTCAATACCTAGTCGATTGGGAAGGATACGGTTCTGAGGAGAGGAGTTGGATGGCGGCCCGGGACATCTTGGACAGTTTACCGATTGAGGACTTCTCTCGCTCTGGACATCCTCTCTCTCTGGGAGCGCCAAAAGGTGTTCCTCAGGGGAGGGGTACTGTCATGAGCCAGGTTTGATCTGGGCTCCTCTGTCTTGTCTGTTTTCGGTCTCATCTGTTGCCTTTCACAATCAGAACAGGCGCTCGCATTACCCACCTGTGGCTCTTCTGATTCTCTCCTCTACTTATACCTGCCTACTTTTGAAGCTGTTTGCCTAATTATTGTGATTTCGTATCTACATACTCTGTGTTACTCTTCTCTATAACTCAAATCATGCTAAATATTCTTATCTAGTCTAGTCCAGTGTTATTCAGCTTGAAGTTAACAGTTTATTGCCATTCCTGTGATCTGCGCAGCCACCCCGCTGTGTTGAATCCAGTCTCTCGACCACCGTGCTCATCTGCTCCAGCACTCACCTCGCTACTGGGGATCTCTTCTCACCTTAAATCCTTTTGGTATCCTTCGTCTCTGATTCAGAGGGAGAAGTTATCTGTCGCCGAACATCCAGCCTGCGTTCCCCATTGACGACCGGCGAACGGCAGCTGCCTTTGTTGTTTCTTTAATAAACTCTTCAGTTTGAGCAATTTCTGTCTGCGTATTCTGTCCGTCGCTCCTGACAAAAGCAGGTTAACATAGATAAAAAGCTGTAAAATATTTCAGATTGTGGAAGATTCCAGCATATCAGACAGGGATGAGGGTAGTGTAGAGTGCTGGTGTAGTTCTAGTTCAATTGAAATATAAATGCCACTACTGAAGTTCAGTTAAGTTTAGTTCAGTTCAGTTTAATACAAGTCACTGCTGAAGAAGACACTGATCCACTAATTCACAGCTTTGTCAGCCCCGTCAGCAAGGCAGTGGCAAGAACCCAACTTCGCCAATTGACAAAAGGGAAGAACAAATCTTAGGAGAAACCTGGTTATATGAAAAGACCGAGGATAAGACCATGTGTATATGCAAGATGAGACTGCATGTGTAGTACTCCTGAAATGAAGTTTTAAAGAATAAAGAAATGAAACACTGCAGACAAGCGCCCACGTGATGTCTTCATTTACTGTTCACTCAGCATGTATATATATCACAGATGATTCAATACACAATGTCATAAATAACCAAATGGTTTCCAATTGTAAGTGTAATGAAACACACAATTATTAAGTTGAAAACTACCATTTGACCACTTTGATCACTGAAATATGATCACAATCATACAATGACTCACTTAATAACCTCCCTTTGAGATTCACATACTTGGTCTTCACATTGTAATACTCAAACTTAAGTTTTATAATACTTAAACATTCACACAATTAATAAAACACTTATTTACATGAACATATACTCTTATGCACTCTTCATACACACATTACTGAAGTGAAAATAAAGATGCAACAAAGAATACCAACACATTAATATATAGCCTAAACACTGCTTACACAATTGCATTAAATGAATATCAGCTCGATGCATCATCTGTACTCTGCAAAACTAGCAAATAGGATAATTTTACTTGCTTAACATTAGTGTTGCCGAACATTAGCGGCCTATCGCGCTAACCACGCGGCTATATGCTAAACGTGCACAAACATACGAACTGACAGCATACATTCATAATTTAACTACTTAACACATAGCTTACAACGGAAGTGTTTTTAGTGCGTTTTAATGTGTGCAAGTACCTGAAATGAAGTTTTAAAGAATAAAGAAATGAAACACTGCAGACAAGCGCCCTCGTGATGTCTTCATTTACTGTTCACTCAGCATGTATGAAGAACATCACGGGCGTAGTGTAGTGACGTCATGACGCAGGTACGCAGATAAAAAATAACCTTTCTTAAAAATGCACATAACACTAATTTCCCTTCATTTAACAGGTTGATAACAAATAGATATTTTAATAATATTAGAAAAATAACAATAAACGTTTTTTTTATATAAATCTGAAGAAATAAGTGCACAGTATCATGCATAAAATAAATGCATACAATCAAGTTATCACACATGCAATGCTTTAAATGTGTACACCTAACCTCGGCCCTCACAGTGACGTCACTAGGTCTATTGCGTGCATGTTTCTGAAACTGCATGTCTAGATACTGCAGCCAGATGCTATTGTTTTTCATTCATTCATTTTCTTTTCGGCTTAGTCCCTTCACTAATCTGGAGTCGCCACAGCGGAATGAACCGCCAACTTATCCAGCTTTTGTTCTATGAAGCGGATGCCCTTCCAGCTGCAACCCATCACTGGGAAACATCCACACATTCTCATTCACACACATACACTACGGACAATTTAGTCTACCCAATTCACCTGTACCACATGCTTTGGACTTGTAGGGGAAACCGGAGCACCCGGAGGAAACCCACGCAAACACGGGGAGAACATGCAAACTCCACACAGAAATGCCAACTGACCCAGCTGTGGCTCGAACCAGCGACCTTCTTGCTGTGAGGCGAACGTGCTACTCACTACGCCACCGTGGCGCCCTTACTAATAGTATATTATTTTTAAGTATTATAGTATAGTATAATATTCTAGTACTGTATACTATATTTATATTTATTATATTTTTATTACTTACTATATTTAAGTTTTCATTCATTCATTCATTTTCTTTTCAGCTTAGTCCCTTTATTAATCCGGGGTCGCCACAGCGGAATGAACCGCCAATTTATCCATCATATGTTTTACACAGCGGATGCCCTTCCAGCTGCAACCCATCTCTGGAAAACACCTATACACAGTAATGGAGTACTAATAAATTTGTTGTAATAAAAATATATGAAATGTGTTTCAGCCAAAGAAAAGAATCACTCCAAGAGGACAATTTCTTTGGAATTCTCGGTAACACTTTATTTCGAGTATTGGTAGACTGTCTACTTAATATCAGACATTTAACTGACTATAAGAAACTTTGCAAGTACATGTCAACTTACACTACCACTAACCCCAACCTAACAGTCTACTTATAATCTAATGAGAATTAGTTGCGATGTAACTTAAATTCAACAAACGGACCATGGGAATAAAGTGTGACCAAATTCTCTAATAGATCAAATTAATTGGGGAAAAGCTTGGCTCTCACCTTACACGTTTTGTGTTCCCAACAAAGTTAAAGAATTACATTTAAAAGTGTTGCACAATATCTACCCCACACTCTTGGAAATAAAAGCACACGTGCTGTCTCTAGGGTGGTGCCCTTTCAAAAGGTACACATTTGTACTTGAAGGGTCCATATTGGTACCTCAAATGTATATATTAGTACCTACAAATCTTAAGAGGAACACTTTTGTACTATTTATGGCCCATTTCCACTGAGTGGTATAGTACAGTACGGTATGAGTCACCTTTTTCAGGCTTGCGTTTCCACCGCTTAAAGGTACTCTTTTGGTGGGCGTGGTGTACGACAGAAAGTTACAGTCGACGTCATTCTCGCTCGAGCAAATGTCGTGTGCATGCGGTGGGATGTAAACACTGGTCAGAATAAACGAGGAAAACTCCCGCGGCGAGTAGAACGGCTTACAGTTAATGAAAAGCACTTCCACGTCAGGACAGCACATCTTCTTTAACACAGTTACATCCGTACACCACCTTCTGTTGAATGTAAAAGCATGTCCCAACAGCGTGCGTTTTACCCGTTGCCTCCGTGTCGCGATCTGCTCTGTACAGCTGGAAGTCCGGTAGTTGTAATGCGCTGTCCGGTTGCGCTGTGGCTTCGTTTAGCCAGGTTTCCGTGAAGCACAGCGCAGCAGAGTTGTTAAAGTCATTATTTATGCGTGTGAGCAGAAGCAATTCCTTCATTTTGTTAGGAAGAGAGCGGAGATTCGCCAGATGAATGCTAGGCAGCGGCATTCTGAAGCCGCGCAGTCTGTTTTTGACGAGTGCGCCTGCTCGCTTCCCACGCCTGCGCGTCTTGTAGTGTTTCCATAGAGCCGCTGCGCAGCCGAGAACGATGCAAAACGCCAGAGAAGTCAAAAAGCGGCTGGTGATCAATTGGTGTGCACTGCAGAATGTTCAGCAGCTCGTCCCTGGTATAACTGATCACATTGGATGAACATAAAACAGGAAAAACAAACAATAACATAGCGACAGCTGGGGAGCTCCGTACCGAGGCGGCCATTCGCAACGCCATCTGATCATAAAACCTTAAATTTCCGTGTTCGTAATAGTCCAGAAGGTGATGATAATAGTTAAACAGCAGTTTGTTCATGTTTGGTGAAACAATAATTTGCTTCTTTGTTTTTTCCGGCTTCTCCTTTGTTTCTGCAGGCGTCAGTCTCGCGTTTGTCTGATTCTGAAAGGATCGGGTTTCAAAAGCACATCAATAATCAGGCGCACGTTATTATTATCAGCTCAAGAAGTTTATTTCAAATATTGACACGTACGTGAGAAAGCGAAACCGCTCGCACTTTAGATGGGAGAATCTGCTCTTCTTCTTGGCTTTGTGGCTGTTCAAGACGACGACAAGGTTTGTTATGAGCTCGGGTCGACCATGGCTCGTTATTATATGTTTATATTATGTCAGAGCATTGTCTCTCGGCTGTGTATTAAACATGGCGGGTCCTTTGTTTTCATTCTGGCTTGTTGCGAGAACAAATGACGTATCTCTGTAAACCAATAGCGTTCAGCTGCGCCTCTAGCTCTGCCTTTTGGTCACCCTTTGCAAAGGGTGAACAAAAAGTGGTACGGTACAGTTCGGTTCGGTACGCTTTTAGACAGTGGAAACGGCCTTAAAAGCTTACCGAACCGTACCGTACCACTCAGTGGAAATGGGCCATTAGGTACTAATATGTACCTTTGAGGTATTAATATGGAGCTTTTAGCTACAAATTTGTAGCTAAAAGCTCCATATTAATGAAGCTTTTTAATTAATAGCCACCTTATTGATGGCTCGCGTGCCTTTATTTGTGAAAGTGCACAAACAAGATAGTGTCTAAATTTGGTAATCCTAATTCAAATAGTGTCTACCGTAACTCAAGCATCGAATCTATTGATCGTCTTTTTGTCGAATGCCCACATCTTAAAGTGTTTTGGTCTGATTTATCCCTGTTTTTTACATCAAAATGTAAGTTTAACATTGACTTCTCCATGTGTGATATTAGTTACTTTTCTCTTGACAAACACCACGTAGCATTAATAGGAAATTTATTTATTTTATTGGGTAAATATTATATTTACAAATGTACATTTTCCTCATCGTTACCTTATTTGCAGATTTTTCTTTGTGACTTAAATTGTTTAATTACTACTTTACAAAATGTTTACAGCAAAAAAAAGTGTTAAAACTGGGACTTTGTAAATATTATTTGATTTGATAGATTCCTCTGTACCCTGTTTTTTATTACCTTATTTTATTATTTATTATTATTATTATTATTATTATTATTATTATTATTACTATTATTACTATTATTATTATTATTATTATTACTATTATTGTTATTACTACTACTATTATTATTATTATTATTATTATTATTATTATTATTATTATTATTATTATTACTATTAATATTACTATTATTATTATTATTACTATTATTAGTATTACTATTACTATTATTATTATAACTTTTATTATTATTATTATTACTATTATTATTATAACTTTTATTATTATTATTATTATTACTATTAATATTACTATTACTATTATTATTATTACTATTATTATTATTACTATTACTATTACTATTATTATTATTACTATTATTAATATTATTACTATTATTACTATTATTATTATTATTATTAATATTATTATTATTATTACTTTTATTATTATTATTATTATTATTATTATTATTACTATTATTATCATTATTACTATTATTACTATTATTATTATTACTATTATTACTATTACTATTATTACTATTACTATTATTATTACTACTACTATTAGTTTAGTAACCGTGGGCTTTATTATTATTATTACTATTATTATTATTATTATTATTACTATTATTATTATTATTATTATTATTATTACAATTATTATTATTACTATTATTATTATTATTATTATTAATATCACTATTATTATTATTACTATTATTACTATGATTATTATTATTAATATTACTATTATTATTATTACTATTATTATTATTATTATTATTACTACTATTATTATTATTATTATTATTACTACTATTATTATTATTATTATTACTATTATTATTATTACTATTACTATTATTATTATTACTATTACTATTATTATTATTACTATTATTATTATTTTATTTTTATTTTTATTATTATTACTTTTATTAGTACTATTATTATTATTACTATTATTTTTATTATTATTATTTATTATTATTTTCTCCTTGTTTATTATTGTACTTGATGTCAGCCATTGTTATGGTTAATATGATTGTATTGTTAAAACACACAAACAAACAAACAAAAACCCCATGTGATCAGAAACTCCACCCTGTTACAGCACCGACCAGGGAGAGACTGAGTTGTGTTCATGCTTTCTGTCTCATCTAATCCAAAAAACAGATGACTGATCTGTGATGAAAGGCTTTTCAGAGACACTTTCATGAAGGATTTTTGACACATTTGGAAGAGGGAAAAAAGCTGATTCATCCTCGTGGTGATTCATTTTTGCAACCATCATTGTGAAAGTGAAAGTGAATGTAGGCTAGACCTCAGTCTGTAAGAATGGCTTCACTGAATCTATCTGCAGAGGATTTATCCTGTCCTGTGTGCTGTGAAGTCTTCAAGGATCCTGTTATTTTATCCTGCAGTCACAGTTTCTGTAGAGAGTGTCTTCAGCAGTTCTGGAGAATTAAGCGCACTCAGCAGTGTCCCGTCTGCAGGAGAAGATCCTCCAGAGATGATCCTCCGAATAATCTTGTGCTTAAAAACTTGTGTGAATCATTTCATAAGGAGAGAGACGAGAGATCAGAGGAGACCTGCAGTTTACACGGTGAGAAACTCAAGCTCTTCTGTGTGGAGGACAAACAGCCGGTGTGTTTGGTGTGTATAACCTCACACCAACACGACCAGCACAAAATCAGACCCATCAGTGAAGTGGTGCCTGCTTATAAGGTAAGACAAATGTTATGTTTCACATAAACATCAATAATTGTATTGATGCAGTGTTTCTTTCTGCCGTTTTAATCATCTTCATTTGACACTTATACTATATGGTGAAAAGGTGTTTGCCTCCATACTGATTTTATTAAATAGATGCTGATCATCAAATTTAAGAAAATAAATGAATCATGGCTCTTTTGATCGAGTAAAGGTATTCTGCTGTCGAGTTTTTTCCTCATCTGCTATAATGACTTTCTCCGTTCTTTGTAACCTTACATCTATTTCAATAATTAGCTTGTTTCTCATCATTTCTGGACTTAAAATTTTTGCTTTGTGTGTTTCTGCCAAGCGGCAAACCTCCCGCTCTCTCTCGGGAAGCCAATATGGAAGTAACTAAAACTGCAATTCATTGAAATTCTGCTAGTCCTGGCTCCACAATAGAGCAGATCTCTAATGAGCCCACTGGTGAAATGGCCAACTTTACAGCAGATAAAAAGGTGTTTACAGCCTGGTACAAAGAACGATTTTGGTTCATATAACTGATATTACCCTTCATGACAACTGTGAGGGGGGTGAATTTTTTTATAACTCATCCGTTTCCTTTATATTAAGCCAAATTAAGTTTGCATAATTAAGGGCGTGGCCACTTGAGTGACAGCTAGGTCTCGCTGGTTGCCGTCACCTCAGCTGATTCCGGCTGATTAGCCGCTGATCTCTGCATATTCATCGTATTTTTGTGTTGTTTTATATGACTTTGCACAGTCAGTCGCCTTTTAGAATTATTTCCAGCAATTATCAGATATTATGGCATGCTGTGTGCACTTAATTGTGCTCACAAACCATTCACGTGGCCTCCGTTTCCCAGGTGAGCGAAATTATATACTTATAGCATCTCTATAAATGTAATTGCTTTAATTAATATAATTTATCATTTATAATGTTCTTTAGAGCTGTAATGCACTCCAGAATCTGACAGATTGATCAGCTGTAGTCTATAAAATCGTCATCTGAAACGTTGTCATACAGTGTTCTGTCTGGATTTCATCAATAGCCCTGCATTTACTAACACAGACTATATCTGAAGTATTTGGATGTAATCCGCACTTTCTTCCTGTTAAAAAATGTCATAAGAACGATGTTAAGTGGCTCGATGTATTACAGCAGTGTTTTCAACAGACTAAACACTTTATTGATATAGTGTACAACCAAGCATGTGTGTTCAGAACACAAACGAGTCGCAGGTAATGAAATATGATGTGTTTTTCCCTTAAGAAAGCCCTTAGCTAAATGCCAGCATGCGTCCTGTAGCTCCGCCCAGCTCCGCCTCTTTGCCCTTGTTTGGTATGTCTCGGTTGGTGCGATGACGTGCGAACAAAATGGCGACGGTTGGCCACGCCTACTAGTAGCTTCTTTTGGGTTCATCAGAAACCTATGGGTGACGTCACGGATACTACGTCCATATCTTTTACAGTCTCTGCGCACTGATTTTTCATGGTGTGTTTCACTGCGAACTCTAGTGTTCGTAAGTGAGCGCTGCAGCCGGAAAAATATACAAATAATCAGCTTTCATGACTGTGTCACTCAGCGGCAAAGAGGATGCTGCGTCCCAATCCGCAAACTATCCGTCCTAAACAGTGTGTGAAAAATGAATTAGTATGTCCCAAATTATAGTATGTTGAAGAGTATGCCAAACATTCCCGGATGGTTTACTATTTCTGGTCAAAATGTTAAGCGTAGAAGTGTCCATACGCTAACCGCTGATATTACCCACAATGCATTGCGCAATGGACATGAGTTCGATTAGAACTACAAAACGAGGGTGAGAAGTGTAAACAAACTACAAACATGATGGACGCGCGAGACCAACCGTCAAGCAGAGAGGCTTCGGTAAAGATGTTTGTATGACTGTTAGTTAATATCTAGCCCACTGGAGAATATTTAAACAGCGCTGTCTGTGTTATATTTCATCTGCAACAACAATACTGAACTCGTATAAAGACGTGTTTGGACATTACCGTCTGAATGCAGAATTATCCAAACACCTGAGGAGATTTCTCTGCGTGACAGACTCTAGAATGGGAGATTATTCTGCTGCTGCTTCTCCAGTAAGGTAGGAGATTAAACACGACAGAAATGTGGATGATTGACTGGGCTCTTAACGTAGTAACACAACCATCTGTTAACAAGGAAGTAGTGTGTCCCAAAGCTTGCATACTCCTCTGTTACACACTCAACAGTATGTATTTTTCCTTCACAAATAAGTACATTTAGGGCGTAGTATAAGTATGCGAATTGGGACGCAGCGTAAAGTGGTAGACGCGGTGCGCTGCAACTTCAAACTGGAAAACCAATCAAAAGCATTAGAATAGCACCAGTTTAACAACTGGCCTGAGCAGAAGTCATCATGCATATCAAAAACAGGCAAAGCAACAGATTAATATTAATTAACATATCCCTGATTTTTAAAGAATATTTTTAGACGTAGCCCCATTAGTAACCTTTAACATTTTCATAAGTAACTGTAATTTAATTACACATTTTATCTCAGTGAAGGTCATCAGTTCATCGCACTTCACCGATGTTTACCAAGTGCAAACACAGATAGACGGACACTGGATCATTTTACAGATCAGTCGATTCATCAAGTTGATAGCTCGTTTGTGTTTGCACTTGGTGAAGAGCGGTTAAATAATTATCTTCACAACTAATCAGTCATTTCTGCTGAGCACTGGTGAATACTATGGCAAATCAGCTGTTTATGAATGTGCTCAGCGCCCCTTTAATGTTAGCAGGAAATGGACGTTTTTAAAACTTCAGTACCGGAACAACACTATTACAGACAACACTGGGGTGTGCTACAGAGGACTGCATTGTTTTATCGCTCACGGGTTACGTAGGCTGAAGCAGGGAAGCCCCGACGGTGTTTACCTGCTGCCATGAACTGAAGTCAGAGGACACTTCAGCGTATCACTCTTAAAGTGACATTGTTTGATGCCTAATATGCTTTTAATTCTTTAAAATAAACTGAACAGAATGATATTAAAGTGATGTTTACACCATTTCTGCATTTTGAAATCTCAGCAACAGCTGGAGGTTTGTAGTACACAGTGTGTTGCTGCAATGTTTACAGTGCTGATCCTATACTTCTGGGTTTCTTCGCACCACAGGCTCGCTTTCATGTTTTAAAATGGCACCCGCGTGACGTAAGCGTATTAGACGTAACTAGTTACTCCCCAACACTGCTTTAGACCTACATTAATATTTTTGTTACTGATTTTTTTTTTCCTTTCAACATTATTTGTATGTGATTTCGGGAGGTTTATTATACTTTGAGTTTGAGTTTTATTTGTGTTTTCCTTTGTTAATCCTTTCTTTCTTTTGTAGGTACTTTTTTGGATTTGCTTTATACCATCAGTGGCCACTGGGCTCCCTGCACTGTGTGGATGACGGTGGAGAAAAGGTGGTTGAGATTGTGTGGTGATTTGGTCACTTTATTGATTTTGTGTTTTTTAGGTCGCAGTGTGATTGCTGTGAGCTGAGTGTGGTGAGAACACTGCTGCTTGGGTGCCTCACCTGTCCTAATTTTCTGGGTAACCGGTGGCCATTAGTGGTTTGTTTTTTTTTTCTTTTTCTTTTGTTTTTTTTTTTCCTCCTGGTTCGCATTAAAGATTGAAAATATTTAAAG
>CAIGQQ010031717.1:0-15697 GCA_903798035.1 Danio albolineatus
TTGTGTATAGCCATAGACCCAAAGCACTTCACAATCATAAGGGGGGGGTCTCTCCACACTACCACCAATGTGCAGCATCCACTTGGATGATGCGACGGCAGCCACAGGACATGGCGCCAGTGTGATCACCACACACTAGCTTTTGGTGGAGTGGAAAGACAGTGATAGAGCCAATTCGGTGGATGGGTATGATTGGGAGGCCATGATGGGTAAGGGCTGATGGAGGGAATTTGGCCAGGACACCAGGAGAAGACCCCTTCACTTTACGAGAAGTGCTATGGGATTTTTAATGACCACATTGAGTCAGTACCTTGGTTTAACATCTCATCCGAAAGACACCGCTCACTGACAGTATAGTGTCCCCTTTCACTTTACTGGGGCATCAGGACCGCACGTTGAGTGCCCCTGCTGGCCTCACTAACAACACTTTCAACAGCAGCCTAGTTTTCCTATGTGGTCTCCCATTCAGGTACTGACCAGGCTCAGCCCTGCTTAGCTTCAGTGAGTGGTCCTAGACTGCAGGGTGATATGGCTGTGTTCAACCGAAAATTAAAGAGCCCATATGGTGGGTTGAGAACGGTTAAATTTCACTTTTTGAAGTCTCAAACAACAGGATGATATGTATGCAAGGTTAAAAAACACTTTCGATGTCTTATAATATCTATTTATTTTTACCTCATTTTCCCACCGACTCCCATATGAATCGTCTGAGCGAGTCTTTTTCCCCAAGCACCTCCTTTCCGTGACGCTACCACGTCACGTCACCACGTCACGTCCTTTACGTGACAGCAGAGCAATGCCAGAACATATTGAAAACAAATTACTGCTTTTGTACAACAGCGTATTGCTATATTCTCCATAATAACAACAAACATTCAGTAATAATTAACACTTCATAACACTTCAGTGTAAGCCAACAAATAGTTTCATTCGGCAGTAAGCCAACAAATAGTTTCATTCGGCAGTGAGCTAAATGGCTACCGCTACATGCTGCACGGAGCAAACACAATACAGACAACTACATCCATATTTACCTTGTTACAGTCAACACGACTGGAAGAACACGCAGGTCCAAATAAACTGGGTATTGATCCATCCTTTAACAACAACCGTGCAACAAATCCCGTGTCGTAAGCGTGTAGATTGGTGTAGCTCTCTTCAGAGAGATGACGTGAACACAGCACCGTGTTGGGGATGTAATTCTCAGGTATTTTACGAAAAAAAACCTCAACCACTCCAGGTAGGGAAAAGAGATTTCCAGGTAGGGAAAATAACACAGCTTTTCCCTCGCACTTCAGAGCACAGCGTCTGCAGGTCATAATTTAACCGGAATGCCGATAAGCTCAGTAAAATTAGCAGCAGTCGTGTTTTCCGGATCAATAACTCATGACCGAAACATTGTTCCTACACAAATAGCACCTCTTTTCAACCGTCGCAATGTATACAATCACCTACAACCTTATTTTCCTAAAAATGAGCTTTGCCTACGCGCTGGACGCATTATATTAAACTCTGTGCAGGCGGTAGAGAGACCGGTCCTTAGGGACCGTCTACAAAGAGCAAAACGCGAAAACCAATACTGCAAAAGCTGTCAATAAGTTCTCTCTAAATCTTTATACTGCCATCAAACAGTATAAAGATTTACTTAGATATTACTCAGATCACACGTCACTGCTGTCCCGCTGGTTATGCTACAACACTTACTGCAATACAGTGCTTGTTGTCTTCTTTTCCTTCCTGTCTGTGGGCGGGGCCGGGCAGTTCAAATTTCCCGGGTCTGCGCTCGCAACTATTATGTTTCGCGTTTACGTCAAGCCGAAACGGCTAAAGACTCGTTCTAATAACGATTCATTTAAACAACAATGAGTCGACTCTTTTATATATGAATCAATCTTTTTAAACACTTTGCACTTTCAGATTTTGCCTTAGCTGGACATTTCACTTTACTTAGAGCTGTGTAACACACTGCCTGGAAGGTCATTTTCAAAAATCCATAATATGGGCTCTTTAAAATCCTGTCACCATTTACTTCTCTAGAGAAAGTAACAATAACAAAAAAAGAAAATACTGTGGAAGTCAATGGCTACTGGTTTCCAACATTCTTCATAAATCTAACAAGTGAGTAAACAATGACAGAGTTTTCAATTTTGGGTAAACTATACCTTCAAGTACAGTAGGTACAGTACTATACCAAATTAGTCTAAAATATATTAATATTTTTAATCTGTTACAAAAAAGTAATTAAATTAACTTTTGAAAATGTTACTGATTACAAAGGGTGTTACATCTGAATATTTTTTTTTAATATTGCATACATTGATATCAATTTATTGCTTTGCCTATTTTTTAATACTCATGATGCCTTGTGCCAGTAAAATGCATTTTAGTAAACGCATGCTATACTGAAGCTTTTGATTGAATCTCTTCATAAAATTTATGCATTTTAAGACACAGAGTAGGACCATAGCTGTCAACCCTTCCGTTTTTTTCTTGGGGTTCTCTCCTATTTTACAGTTCTATCCTGCTGTTGTTTTTTCCATATTTCTCCCGTATTTTCAGTCTTTCACTGAAGGGTGGAAATACACATTAAAGAGCCGATCCTCCCTATACGCAACCCATACTGCCGGACCACCAGTTGCCGCCCCTTGCTCTTAAATGTGAGTCCGTTTTGTGCTTTTGGTTTATTTAGGCATGAAACACTTTGAAATAAATATAAAAAAAGGCAGGATTCCCTTTCCTTTTCATCACAGGCACCGTTGCCCATCCTGTGCAATCCTGAAAACAGTCATATGAAGGTGCGTGACTGTCAGCTGATACACTCTATAGTGATAAATAGATGCTGTTTCCCAAATGGATTCTGTACATGCGATTTGAAGTGGAGCAAAAGTCTGGGTTTTTGGGTGCGTGTTTAAACAGACTTATACACGTAATTAATATTAATAACATCTAAAGATGTCGTTCTTGGTGGGTTTTTTTATCCCTTATTATGGTGGGCATATCCCTTATTTTCACATCCCAATGTTGACAGGTATGAGTAGGACACATGCTAATTATGTTTCCTGTGCTAATAAAATGGCAGTGTTTCTTATCATAGCTATACAAAAATTGGATTGTATAATTTTACTGCTATTTTCAAAATTAATATTGGTGTGCCAAGTTTGACCTCTTAGCGATTAATCACTATTGACTGAATTTCTAAACGGCCACGATACAAGCAGGAATCAGTCAATGTAATATTAACAGATTCACTGCAGGGAGAAAAACTAAAGTGCACAATTTAACAGCAATTTATGTGCAAGAACTGAGGAAAAACTATGTAAAAACTTGTAACATGTAATAACAATATTAGTGTAATCAGTAAATGTGCTGATACCAATTACAATAAATAAATGACTGAACAAACTCCTGTTTTAATGCAGTAATTTACTAGGAAATCTGATGGTATAACTAGTAAATAACTCATTTGGTGCATCTCACCTCAAAAAACCCTGTCCATGTGAGTGAATATGGTTGATTTGTAAAAGGTCAAGTGAAGTCATCCCTTGCAACTTGAAGATTGCCAATCTTGTCCTCATAAATATATCGTTTTTCCCAGATGGCTGTGGAAGAAACGGTACATAAATCGATATGCACTGTAAATTCAATGTAGCAAAATCTTATGGTCCGCCGTGAAGCAGCAAGATCAGATATGGATGGATGAAGGACGAAACTATTTAAATATGTCCATGCATAAAATACTTGAAGGCCGATGTAAAACTTAGCTATGGAAGAGATGCTTTTCAACACACAGTTGTTTTTCAAGTGTATTATAAAATCAACATCTCTTCATATTGTTATTCATGCATTTGAAAAAGAATGCCTTGGAGGCTGCGATTTTCCCCCCTATTATTATTGTCTGTATAAGCCTGGAATCCTATTACTGGCACAGCACACATTTCTAAAGCTCAGTGTTCGAAATCGGGTCTGTCCACACTTCCCATATATCTCAAGGGCAGAATCTGAAAGAGCTCGTGCCCAGCAGATAAAGTATAGAATAATGGCCTACCAGCTTTTCATCAAGAGCACTAGTGGAAACTGAGGAGTTTGAATCAGTTTTAAAACACTGTGCTGTGGACACTGAGGAATTATATGTTATTTCGGCTGGTTTTAACCTTTTTTGAGGGTCACTGCTCTGAAATTGAAACATTTTTGGTTTTGAATTGAAGATCCCTTCTCCTCAATGGGGATTATGCCACTGCAGAGCTTCCAATAGACAATGAATGATCTTCATGTGTTTCCAGGCTCATAGAATGGTACAGTTTCTCAAATAAAATGGCCAACTTAAAGGTGCAGTAGGTGATCTTAGAAATTTTTCATCCCTCCCCTGCTGTCCAAAGGCACGCCTCCTTAAGTCATGAACGTACAAAAGTGCACTGAATAGATATAACACTGGCTCATGTCATTCACATTTTAGAAAACTCTATGGTGACTTGCACTTTGTCCAGCATAGTAGTTGACAGGCCACCGAGTTTAAGAATTATATTACCAAAAACTGGCATAGTTGGTTTTATATTCGCACATTCGGACTTTCTCCTCAATGATATAAGTGAAGTTTATTTATAAACTAATTTGGAGAGGATCACGTGCTTATGATTGCCAGTGGCTGGACCTGCATTATCCAATTTACAATGTACTAATCAGATGAATCCTAAGCTACTATAAATACCTTTGGTTACGTATCACAGCTATCTTCATTTTGAAGGATCCCCCCTTCCACCCCTTATCCTCCTTCTTCGTAGACAGGTGGAACAGTGGCCCATTGTTTAGCACTGTTGCTTCACATGCCTAATTACTATGACAGTTTAATTCAAGTAATTATCTATAGAATGCTTCCGAACACTATAGTATTTACTTTTTTCATATAACGTAATCGCTTATACAGTATCTACCGCCTCGATGACTGACATTTTAGTTCAGAAGAAAACCTGGTATATCTTCATGATATACTGTAAGGGTCATTCTCAACATATGTGGTTATTTTCTATTTATATCTCCTTTGAAATATGGTATAAATCACAAAAATACGGACTTTCCTCCATGTCTCCCATTCAGTTTTTTACTTCCTGCCCTCCATCTAAATTTCGCGTGTTACCAGAACCATGTGATTGAAAACAACCAGTATACTGAGACTGTTGGAACACAATGTATTTTTGAGACTTTCTTAGGCAAAATTTAATTGTTTAAATGGCAAATATGGTTATTTATAGGGATAATGCCTATTTGAGATGGGACTTCTGGCGCATTGGTAGCAAAAACATAAATACATATAAAAAACATAACAAAGCCAAGTAAACCTAACAAATGACAATGAGAGTACAGTGATCAAATATAGTCTTTATGGTTAATAATGATATAATATTATTAATTAACTCCCAAAACTGCAATCCGTGGCACAAATGCAGACATTTTTGTAGAATTAGTGAGTAATGGCCATCACACTCTCTGGGAGAATTGCTGTAGATGAAGTCATACATGCTGTGTAATGGAACCACTGGCATAAGTGTTGGCTAGAAAGACTCCACAGCAAATCAGATTTCTGAACCAGAACAGACAATACAAATATATGATTCATGATGTTTTGTACAGTGTAGAACTAAATGGAAGTGTAACCATTTTCAGGTTTTAAGTTTTGTAAAGAATATTTAATACAGGACAGGTTATTACTTAGACTTGAATGTTTTTAATTACATTATTTATTAAACAATCGATTTCACACTATAATCTCTATGCGGCACATCCACTGCTTTATCCAGTTTTCACCAAATAAACCCTTTTGAATAAGGCTTTGCTCTGCTATCTCTTCACATGCTTTCAGTCTGTATTTACAAGTCTCAGGGGTGGATTTGTAAAGTTGTCTCACTTTTTCACAGCATTACAGAACTGTTCCCATTCACTAACCAGACTCTAGCACACTCCGTTTCATCACTGTTCTTATTCATTAACCAGTCAAGGTGTGTGTGCTTATTTATTTTATTTATTTTCTCTTGTCTTTGTAAATTAGTTTTTTATTACAGATTGCGTCTCGTTCACAAAACTCAGCACTTTTTATTCTGGCAGTGTTTGTCCTATTACTGCTCATGGAGGACAGGTGGTAAACGGAATTTGTGTGCTTTCTTTATTGATCGAGACAGCAGTTATTTAGTGACTGATGATGAACTGACGGAGAAGAACATTTTAGCCAATTCCTTTTTTTCTTTTTTCTTTTTTTTTTTTGCATCGCAAGTCTGAGATTGAGCTTTAATTTGGAAGTTAAAAACACTTTTTTGGAATTTACTCTATTAACTCAGTGTAAAAAAGCTTTAAAGCCTTAAATTAACATGTTCATGCACTGTAGATGTTATTTATGGTTGTTTTCAGTTTATTTGCTCTTTGGAATTGTAATTAACTACTTTTATAGTTTAGTCGCTTGAAGCTGTATATTGTGAAAAAATAAGTATGTGCAATGACAGAAAAAGTACTGTCAGCTCAAACCTAATATCAATAAAAGTCATTTTCTTAACCTCCTCAATATAAAAGGTCTTTAGGGTTTTACAAAAATATCAAGCAGCTCAATTTCTGAAAAAAACAAAACTGAAAAAAATAAATAATTTCCTATGTCAGTCACGGTAAGACTCATCTCAGCACAGCAGCCCAGTGTTGTCTGAGTTTAAATGAATGCCTATAGAATTGGACCTATTTTGTCAGGCTCTGAGCCAGTCTGTGGATCAGGGTTATGCATGGCTGTTTCTGTGATGAAGGTGGTCATAGCTCTGTTCTCCAGCTGTTGCCAGTCTATAACAGCTGTCCGGAGGGAGAGAAGGACATGCAAGGACCAGTATGTTCCTTGTTATGTTCATCTTATAAACTGCTTTACAAGAAGGAAGCTTCATGCAATTATCATTGTGTGGGATCGTTATGCCTTTTCTGTAATTATCTGGATGGACTTGTAACTCCTTCAGTTCCTGCATTTTGCGCTTTCAGTTTTTTTTCTAATCTAAATAACAAAGACTGAAATACATAAGAAAATACTAAACAGACTAGAAAATGCTGTTAAAAAATATAATTCACTTTGATGAAAGGAAAAAAAAAACATTTTATTCCTTCTGTTTACCACGTTCTCAGTATTTTATATGTTAACCTTGTCTTTTTTCTATGACCCAATATGAAATAAAATAATAAATAGTTTGAAAGAGGGAAAATGTATGTGAATATATATTTTTTTTTTAAAGATTTTTTTGAATATGCATTTAAAAAATGTTCAAACAGTAAAAAAAGTACACATGCGAACATGGGGAGAACACACAAACTCCACACAGAAATGCCAATTGGGCCAGCCAGGACTTTTCTTGCTATGAGGCGACAGTGCTAACCCTTGAGCACCGTGCTGCCCTGATTTAAAATTACATTTGTTAATATTTTGGTTGTATGTGTGTATGTCCTGGTCCTCCAGGTTGGGGTTAAGTGTTGGGCTAATGGCCCACCTCGTAAAAATTAGGTGTTACGAAACACCAACATGGTGCAGCTAAATATCAACTTTGATATAAACAGCCCTGAGAGTAAATAAGAAAGTATTATTTTATCTGGGTATTTATTGGATTTTTAAAAGTTAGAATTTTAGTCAATTTATGATGTTTATTTCTTTAGATGTCCATATAGTTTTATTAATCGCATATTTTATTTTATTTTACTTATGGTTTTTATATTTTCTTCCACTTAAACTAAAGTATAGAACTTAAGAAATGCTCGCTTACCAACTTCAATTGACTTAATTTCAGTTAATATTTCTTTAATATGGATTTCTTTGTTGGTTGGAGTTTAAGACAATAGCCCTGGGTCATTAAATCTTTTACAGTTAATTACAGTTAAATAAATCAGATATAGTAAGGGGAAAAACAATGTATCCCATGCTTGGTAATGCCTTTTTTATTACCCCCATATGAAATAAATGAAAATAAACTTCAAAATATTGTATTTGGTTTTTAGTTTAGTTTATTTTATTTGCTTACAGGGTCAATGCAAATTAATAAACATTACTGTAAAATGTGCCAAAATTAGCCAAGAATGGCTGTTTTTCATCTGTAGACCCCTTACAGAATGTTATCACACCTAAAATAGAAGCAAAGTATAATAACATAGACACAATAACATAGCACACTTTCATATATACACAATAAACACACGCACACACACACACACACACACACACATATATATATATATATATATATATATATATATATATATATATATATATATATATTCTTTTTTTTTTTTTTTTTTTAAATAAAAGTAGACTTTGGTTATTACTTTTGGTTTGGTTATTACTGTTTGTATAGCTCTGTTTTATAGCTGCATTCAAATCATCTCATAATTATGAAATTCTGAGAAGGGTTGGTAATGTTGACACAGAAATACTCAATTTCAATATGGAAGATGTGAATTCCAGTAATTATGAGTTACATGAATGCCTTAAGTTTGAACTGTTTGTGTTTTAATTTTCTGTAAGTCAATATTACTTTTAATATATATATATATATATATATATATATATATATATACATACATACATACATACACACATATCTACATACATATAAACACATATTCATACATGTATATAAAAAAATACAATTGAGAAAATATTACCATCATCAACGTGAACAAATATTTTGGTATAAAAGTCCTAATTAACTTCTTTTTTTATCCTCACCCCTGATCGCACTGGTCTGCAGGACTTTATTTCAGAGATAATTTTGCATGAATCTGAGATCTCCGCCTGACAGATTCGTTTTTCTCCTGAATGCATGTTTTCACAGAGAACATGTTCAAAGGCACCTGTCTAAACCATCGTCCTGCATTACTCTCGCCATTGATTGCATTGATCTACAGGACTGTGTTAAAACAGGCAGAGTGTTGCATCATTTATCAGACACGGTCTAAATCAACCTGATTAACCTCTAAAAGTGTATGTTAGGATGAATTACACTCCTACACCACAGCACAGCAGTTGACCACCACCATCAGCGCACAGATTTCTAAAAGCTGCTTCCAGTTAAACATGTCTTTTCACACTTTCCCATTTACAAGAGTCTGCTGTGGGCAAAATTAGGCTAAATTTGGGCTCCTTGCTATACTATTTTCTGCAAACTCACCATAAATTGAGCCTCTGCTACTTTGTCTATTGTGCTGTAGTTAATAATTAATTGCTAGGTGGGAGCCCTGACAGGAGGAATTGATTGGCTTGAAGTTAAGTTTAGACCGTGAGCTTTAGAATCCTATTTCTTATGGGTTTCCGGGCCTTCACGATGACCTCTTGAAAAGGCAGAAATGAGTTTGCTGTAAGGTGATTAATGACTAGAGGAAAAGCCCTGGTTTTGATCTCTGGGTCAGCTTGGTGAAGAAGTTGCTTTAATTCCGGCTTGATCTAATTTCGACGACACATTGATGTGTCCGTCTCGTCTCATTGGTTTTATTTCACAGAAAGCTACGAACGCAGCCCTTTTTGGAAATCAGACATCATTTTAACGTGTGTTTATCTGTGAGTGTATGCTAATATGATTGTTTAAATAAAAGTACACTTAAGTTATTACTTTTGGTTGTTTGTATAGCTCCGTTTTATAGCTGCATTCAAATCATCTCATAATTATGAAATTCTGAGAAGTCAATAGATTAATTTAGGTACCATATTTAGATTTAGGGGTTGGTAATGTTGACACAGAAATACTCAATTCCAATATGGAAGATGTGAATTCCAGTAATTACGAGTTACATGAATGCCTTAAGTTTGAACTGTTTGTGTTTTAAAGTACACTGTTATACCTGTTTCAATTTTCTGTATGTCAAGATTACTTTTAATATATATATATATATATATATTAAATGTAATCTTGTTTTGTATTTTTTTTAATCTTTTGTCATTGTTGTTTATTCATGTTGTCTTGATTTGTATGTAAAGCACTTTGAATTAATAAATGTATTATTATTATCATCATCATCAATTAAAACTTCTTAATTACAATTTTTTAATCACAAATATAAAAAATCACATACTCAATATTTCATAATCAATATTTAAATCACTTACAAGATACATAGGATTAACATCAATGTATTTTTTAGTTTACCATCAAAGCATGCCAGTCCGTTTGGGAATGCATGCCACTGAACCATTATTCAAAGACAATAGAAGTAATCATGAAATCACATGTTTACTTGAGCAGTTCTAGTTAGCAAGAACGAGATAATGCTATTAAATGTTTGTCAGGCATTGAGGAAGTAGCGCAGGATGATTTTTTTTTCTTTCTTTTTTTTTCCTCGCTAGATAGTAAAAGAAAATACAACATGGACAAGAGGGTATGACCGCGTTTAACGAGAAAAGCAATGACACGTTTAATAAGTCTGTTGTTAAACGACTTGCTGGAAGATTTCAGTTCCACAGGTTTGTCACCACCAGGTTTCAAATATTATTAATGGTCTGTTTTAAAGACAATAACCCAGAATGAAAAAACCTTCTGATGTGGTTTACGTTTGGCTTTTTTTTTCTATACCTTTACAGCACTGGACATTGTACAGGCGTGAGGCCATTCTACAGCCATTCATTCATCGACTGTAATTTCTCTTCAGTGATTTTATTAAGCCCGGGCCATTAAAACTGCTGATTGACCCAGGAGACCCAATCCCCCCCTGTTAATGGCCAACCTACGTATTTGATTATTTCTAACTAGTATTTAACTAGATTTTTAATAAACAAATGAAGTCCTCAGCATGACTCATGGCAGCAGTGAAACTCATACTGAGGTATAATTACACTTGCTGAGCTTTAGTGAGCTTTGATTTGATAACCCTGATTTCAGCATTAGGACTGGCATTACACAGAACCACGAATGACGCATAACTGTGTTTTTATTTTATTATGCTTTCCACAGGCTTAGAATCTCATTGAACCTACTAGTTTACCTGCATGCTAGATTAAAATATTGGTCGATAGTAAGGCTGCATGATATTGAAAATATCTGACATTACAATATTTACGTTTTTGTGATATGTATTGCAAAATAAATACAATTTCACCAAATGACTTGAATATTTGGGAAGAATTAGTTCATTTAGATTGATTGGGCTGATCTAGTCTTTTTTAAGCAATGCATCTGCAAAAAAAAAAAAAAAAAAATCACAAGCATATAAATACAAAAGCTAAATAACAGCACTTTATGGTGCAGTTATTTCTAGGGAGTCTAACAGTATTGAAGTACAGTAATTAAATAATCAATTGTTAAATAACATGGCCTACATTGTTGTCAAGAATATTAGCTGGAGTACCTAGCAGACTCACTAGAGAACACGCCAGCTATATAAAATCTCCACCAGGAATTCACCTGGACTACACTTCCCATTGTGCATACACTTCCCATTTGCATATCACAGCTGAAACCGTTTACTAATCTAGACTCACACACACTCATAGCTGCAAGCCATCATTAATAATTACACACAGCATCACATTTACTCACCTTCATTGTGGGATGTTGTATGGTGTATTTTTTTCTATCCTGGACTTTGCCAGTGTTTCATGTTTTTTGTGTTTTTGATGCTTTTGTTTTACTATTGTTTTATGCTCTTGTTTTATTATTGTTTGCCACCCGCTCTGACCTTTGACTAGTGGTGGGCAAAGTGAGGCTTCATGAAACACTGAAACAGTTGAAGCAAATGTGTCGAAGCTTTGAAACTGTTCCTGACTAGCATGCACAGGTTCGAATCCAGGTCGATGCAGCTATAGATGTTAGTTTTTAAAAGCTCTGTTTTTGTAGCGTGTTTAGTTTTAACATTGGTCTGACATCCGATAAATATGTCTTATTTTGGTCATAAAACAGTACCATTATTAAAATACATCAAGTCATAATTTCAGAATATTTGTACAAGTCGATATTTGAGCCTGGGTTGTTTGCAGCTCAGTAACATTGAGCACGCGTAGGGTTGACTAGGCTATATGAGAGTTTTTTTCCGACCCTGTCAGTCAAACCCAGATTCGCCAGGTCTCGAAACACTTCTGAAACAAGTGTGCCGCACGCCTGCTTTCGAATGAAGGTTTCGGCCGTTAGATCGCCCCCTGGGGGCTGGCTGCAGTACAAGTCATAAAGCCCGCCTCCTCCGTGTTAATGAACGAGACTTGAGCCCACATAAAAAAATTCATTACACTCGCAATACAATTTCCCGAAATATGGTTCTGGTCAATGAAGGCGCTGGTTATAATGCTGGTATAGGTGCAGATCTTCATTTTTGTAAAGAGTGTGTTTTAGCCAGTAATTTAATGCTGGGCGTGTCATCGTGATTGACAGTTCTGATTGACAGCTTCTCGAAGCACACCGTCGGAGCCTCGGGAGGAGATTGAAGTGTCATTATTCCATTTCTGTGTTACTTTACCATGGTAAAATGAGTTCAGCAGTAAACTATACTGTCTGACCTACAGAATCTGATGGATCACTGTTTATTCGGCAAGGTCAGGGCTTTATCGGGCTTTATTAGTTCGCTGATACACGCCTAGCCATGACGGGGGAAATGCAGGTGATCGTTATCTAGCAGTAATTCTCTTTATGGGTTTGTGATAATAATTAGGAAGACTAAACTAATGTTAGCTGATCTCCACATTGATCTAACGTTATTTGAACTTGATTTAAAGTCTCACGTTTTGAGTTTCTGCATGTTATTGAGTTAATCTACTGAGTTTGCTGTTATAAATATTAATGTTCTAGAAACATTATCTTATATAACAAATAGAGCTGTAAATGTGATATATTATTTCTATACATCCTTTACCATTGGCTTATTTAAAAACTCCTAATAAACATTAAAATAAATGTAAATCCCTTTTTGCCAGATATAATGAAGGCATCAAATAAACCAAATAACGGAGGCAAAAAATGATATACAAGCGATGTTCAGCAGCTGATAGACATCAGTTGATGTATTAATACTGCTAAGTTTAATTATTTTATATAGTGTAGGGATGGGACGTGTAAATATTCTGTTGATATTTAGAAATCTTGCTGTATTTATCTTGTGTTAGTTCTACCCCTGTGAAGATAACAATACCAGCAACCCTGTTACAAGAAGAATATTTTTTGTGCTCATATTAGTCTTAATCAGGCTAGTGTATGAAAGATCGTTTCTTTCTGCAGTATAACATAGATTGCTTTAATTAATTTATAACAGCTTAAATCACACCGTTTTTAAATCATATATTATTACGTGTTTTTAAATGTAAGTTCTTATATTTACATTAGCGAGCCAATTTCAATTCCAATTTCAGCAGTGTTTTGCGACAGTTTGTGCCCATCACGAGGTGTTTTTTCCTTCAAAGCATTTAATGGGAAAAGGGGCTGTCGCGAACGTCAGTTTCATGTCAGCCATCCCTACCTTTGACTGGATTACCTCTCATGATACTGTTTTGCACCTGTTTTGACCACTGTGTGCTGACCATTCTCTAAAATCTGCACTTGGAACTTCAGCTTTGTTACGAAGTCTCTTCATAACAATTTTATGAATTCAAATTATATATATTTCTCTATATAATTTACAAAAGGTCAAATTTATTGTGTCTGGATGCTTTAAACTCCTGAAATGCTCACCTAGTGAAAAGGCTTAAAAATGCAGATGATAAACTTCTGCTCTATAATGGTTCTGCACAAATCTCATGTCTTCTGAACTGTGTGTCTGATCAACTATAATTCAGACACATTGTACATCTTGTGATGTGACTATTGAAATAATTGATACTGAAATGAAATATTGTGCAGCCCTAGTTGGTAGCACATCAAAAGATTGCTAAATTTATGTTTAAATTTTCAGAATTATGAACACCTAGTGGATATTTGAGAAGTGGGATGGACAAATTATTTAGACAGATGATGGAACATCTAGCTTCAGCTAAAGCACATCAATTAATAATAACAGCTTTTTTCCCCTGTCATTTAGTATGGGTGTATTGCAGACGTTTGCTATTAGTGTGCCTGAAATGCTCATTCAATTAACTAGGGGCATAATTTATAACTTCTAAAGTAATTTCAAGCCAGAATCTAAAAGAGACTCTTCAGATGTTAATGTCTTGTGCAAGAGAGCCAATTGTGACGAGACTACTAATATCTGGCAAGTGTGTATGAGCAATAGCAAAAGCTCATGTCTTGTATACAGATGTTGTGTGTGGAATAATGCTATTATTTAGCAAACAATAGTGCTTTTTAAAATTTATTTTAGCTCAGGTTATTGTTTATTCCAGACATTGCATTTAACCTTGCCTAAAGGCCAGGGTTAGCAATAATTTTTAACCGTCGGGTTTTTGGGATCGTAAAGACAGCCTTAATCTGCCTTTAAAGACACAGATAAAGGTATCTGAAAGAAGATGAAGAAATTAACTTCGTACCTGCCTGCAAAAACTTATACCTGTCCAAATGACAGAAAACACTTATAATCTATCATTTTTCACCACCAGAACATTTTTAAATAGCAAATGTTTATTTAAGTAATATGTTACAAAATATAGATTTGATACTTAAAACATCTATGTTATAGTTGTGAAAATAATTATGCTTCAGAGGTTATTCATGGATTTTGCAGCCACACAAAGTACCTCATTTATTACATTTGAGGTAAATTATCCATTGTTGTTCTCATATATGATTATTTTATTTTAATTTTAATATTATTTATGTTATTATTTTCACATATTGTTTAATTATTAGTGTATAAATATGTAAGCACAACAGCATCCTATTAGATATTATTAGAGGTTGTGGAAAATCAGCTTTTGAGTCAGGGAATGTCATGAAAATATCAGGGAATTTGATATTTGGCTTAAAATGGAAGGCCTGGGATGTTAGAGCCTCTGTGTGAACAGATCATATGATGTTTTTGTCAAATCAACTGACAAAAACACAAAGAAGATAGTTGACTTAAGTTTAAGCATGTACATACACTGTACATACATACATACATACTATATTTAGAATGAACCAGTGGTCACTTTTTCAAGAATGAGTAGCTTTTTTTTTTTTCAGAAGTAAGTTTACTTTATCATCAGGTCAGTCCAAAAGGTGGCCATGATTTATGTCCACTCTGGATGTCTGCTGTTTAGGCGCTGGACACAAAGTGCAGCCCCCTCATCCTCTGGCAGACCCATGAGCTCCATTAATCTAAAGCCATTAGGATGGAAGCATCCACTGCCTGATAACAGATAGTGCTTTGGACGGACTTTCCTCACTGGACTATAAACACCAATTGCAATGTGTATCAGCTGAAAAAAAGACTTTGTGAAGCTGCATCCAGCATGATAGTTTATCAGTGTAAAGCCTCAAAATACATTTTTGGAGGTCCAGTTTCATGTTCTTTGTCCTTAGCCTTTACTTTCAGACCAACATATTTTAACTGTTTCCGCATTCTTTTATTTATGTGCTTTGATGTGACTTTTTGAGAATAAACGAAAGAAACATAATCAAAAAGGCAATTATTTGGGATGTATAATTCAAACATATACACAGAACGCTTTGCAGAGTTTGTGGATTAAAGAAAATCATGTTAGTGTATGGTCAGAAGCCATACTGTAGGTATTAATCTTGTTTTTCCTTGTATATTTGATTCTGTTTTTACTCATAAAGTGCCAGTAGCTGTTCAATTTACATTTTTTTGA
>CAIGQQ010031717.1:16097-39156 GCA_903798035.1 Danio albolineatus
TATATATATATATATATATATATATATATATATATATAAACTATTGTAGCTTTCTAGTTGGATCCATTTCCAAAACCACATCTGGATGATTAATCTCTGACCTATTTTTCGTTCTCAAGGAAGCAGAATATGAGTGGTGTGTTCAATGTTTAGCGCTTAATATCATAAGATAAATGTAAATGTAGAGTTTGCCTTTAAAAACGTGTAAATCAGTCTAAGCACATGCCACCAGAGACTAAATTTGAGTTTCTATTTTACAGTCCTCATAACTCTGAGATTCAGTCTATCTTTTTGTGTGTTTATTTAAGTTAAATAAACTTGTGCATGAAATATTGATTTTAATTTTATGGCGGAAACGCAGAAAGTATACCGCTGATATGTTCTCCTACAATGAAATCTGTGTGTGTTTTGTTGAGGGTGAAGGTGGTTTCCATCGCCTCGGGCCGGTCCTGTGCCAAAGCTGCTCTGTCTTTAATGTTTGGCGGCTGTAGATGGTCATCTGGAGTTCAGAAGACTGATTGTCTTTTAAAGATTTATTCAGCAGATTGGCCAGAGGTGGACAGGTCATTGTTTTGAGTTTTTGCTCATCTCAAGGTTTCTGAATTCCTTAACACTTTCAATTCATGCTTCACAAATTCATAAAGATACTTTATGCAACCTCATTAATACATTTGTATTATATTTAATACTTTATAAGATTATTATATATTTAATATTATTATAAGTTTACTTAATACTTATAATACTTCTATAGGAAATTGTATGTTAAACTTTGCACAAAAAAAATTCACAGTGAAAACATAAAAAACATAACCGAAAGCAATGTCAATAGCTAGCCTATATTTCCACACCTATTTTTCTGCGCATCACATAAAAACTTCTTAATGAAAACACCAAGATGCGTGTAAATTTTGAAAATGTGCATAAAATGTATGTCCATATAACTGAGTAGGATAAACTTATTATTCGATAAAAAAAAATGCACATAAACTATGATGGAAAAACATTTACCAAATGAATTCCAGTATCAAAAAAGTAAGAAGGTCTTTAAAGGTCCCATAAATTTAAAACAAGGTTAGTATCAGTATTGTTAATTTTTAGGATATATAAAAGCTAGTGCGCACCGAAACATTGACATAATTCACCTTTACACAATATAAAACTGATATAAACATGTAGAGCTTGAAGTTTGACCCTTCCGCCTAAATGGGTTAATGATTTTATTCACGCCACCTCATATCTGTTTCTCGTCACATTGTAACAAAATCAAAATCAAATGCTCTCTAGTATGCTCCGCCCCCCTTCAAGGTGCTTCACATTTGATGCACTTGAATTCAACCACTCTCACTGGCAGAGCGGTGATAAAACAAAAGCTTTTGGCATTCTCTCTTGAGATTACATCGAACATAGAATAAAAATGCGCAGTTCAAAGCACCTCACGGGCGCTTTAAGAAATCATGTGATAACAAAAATAGGCACGTTTGGAAAAACCAACAAAATGTTGTTTTGATTTTTCTACAATGCCTTGTTCAATCTGTTGTGCTCACCTTGTTTATTATCACCGAATAATGTGTGTAGACAGGTCAGAATTTCCTTTAAGTACAGCATGCTATTTAAAGAGACAGATCAGTACAAAATTTCCTCATTGTTTACCTAGACTCAAAAAAAAACTGCCATCGACATCTATAGTAGGAATAAAAAACACAGGGTCATGGAAAAATGTGCACAGGGATACATTTTTGAGAACTGACAAATAAATCCTTGTGGTATATAGTATGGCTGTGTGATTTGGGGAAAATATGTAATTGCCATTTTATTTTTTATTTATTTATTTTGACAGACATTGGAATTTGATTTCCGATTTAATTTTGTAGTCAGGCTTCACCTCAATAATTTGTATTGTAGCTTCTTACTGCTAAAATGCAGTGAGTGTTGGTTGAGAAACTAACACTGAAAAGGAACTGAAAATATATTAACGTACTTAAACATTTATACAAATTTATTTATAATATTCAGAAATTAAACACTCGTTTTTCTTTAGAGCAAACAGTAAGCACAAATAAAATGACCTTACCTTTCTGTAAACAAGTTAAAGTCAAATTAGGGAGGTGGTGTAGCTTAATAAAAATACAAAACACTCAAACTAACATGGCTAAGAACAACTCTGAATTTGTACTTTGTTGTCTCTTGCTACTAGATAGAGTATCACTGTCAATACTTTCAGTTGACTTTTAGCAAGACACTAATCACTTAATTGTGCCCACTCAATTGGCTAGTTAGACTCACAGATCACACACAGACGGCATTCACCCATTTGCTCTGGGCAGGGGAAATGAAATAATACAAATATATTTCATATCGTAGCCCCTTGTGATTAGCAAATTGCAATGTTTCGATTAATCGCACAGCCCTAGTTTACAGCTGCATTTTTTTTTGTGTAAACTGTATGCTACAGGATGGTACTTTTAACTGCTTGCCTCTGTATGGATGGCTTTTGTGCCATGACTTGTTTTGCTCTGCTCACCATGAATGGTGCCAAATTTGAAACACAAAGCAGAATAGATTGGGGTTTGAGTCCTGCGAAGACCAGCTCCAGAAACCAGAGAGAATGAAACCCATAAATGCAGTGTGAGGTCGCAGTAGAATCACATGGTCTGCAATGGCTTTTCAGATTGCTTTTGAAAACACTATTGGTTGGGTATAGGGAAGGGGGTGTGTGGGTCAGTCAATATCAAGCGGATATATGATGCAGCTTTGAGATTTCCAGAAATGTCCACACTGGCCCCTGGTAAATTGGTGATAATGTATGAGAAAACATGCCTTGGGAATGTATTTGAGATTGTCAAAAATGTACACGCCCCCTCTGTGGGGTTTGTGAAAACAAAAAGTGCAAGATTTAGCACAGGGTACATATTTGCCGGTTCTCATAAATGTAGCACGCAGCACAAATTCTTGACCGGGTTGAAAAAATACTATGGAAGTCAATGGCTGTTTTTTTCCAACATTCTTCAGTAGATATTCCTCTGTGTTTGACAATAATTTGGATTTGCAATAAGTGGAGAGTAAGTAAATAATTTTTATTTTTGGGTGAACTCCAAAATGATGATTTCTGTATGATTTTTGTATGAATTTTGATATTCTGTTGCAAACATAGCCCTGATAAATAAGGGACCAAGCCAAAGTAAAATAAATGAATGACTTGCAAACTTAATGACAGTTTCTTAATGTTTTCATGGTTTAGACTTCTTCAACAGGCACCCCTCTAATATCTAATGTCAGTTTTGCTTTTGGTCTTCAGTCACATCCATTACCATCTAAAATTACTGTCTGAATCTAAATATTCAGCCCATTTAGTTGACAAATTAGATTCATGTTTCCTTTCCTCCATTTAGCTGCCACAGTACATTTGCTCCAAGCAACCAAACAAAGTGTAAATATGTTTTGTATGAACTTGTCACCAAGGTCCTCTGAAAACGAATCTTCACTCCCAGCAATCACATTTGCCAATATGCCATTTAGCCTTTATAACCAAAGTGTAAATAGCCCATGCATATTTAGTATCTGGATATAAATATGACATGCATATGTTTTACCTGCTGCCATAAGGCAATTTGCATTTCTCCTTTCATGCCTGTTTTTCACTGTCCACTAAACAAATGTAGGTTTTGGCAATCACCATTACACATTATTTTTAAAGAAGCTGTGAACAGAAACACAAATCCATCCTCAAATCCTCTCCCAAACTCTTCAGCACAGTAAAGCAGCTTCTATTTTTGTTTTATATAACTAACATTTAGAAAACTGATTACTTTAATCACAGTGAGCCTACAGTATAAGTGCAAGGACATGTTTTCGCTCTACCTTGCATTAATGAAGGTCATTTTTACAGGTAGACGTTCTGTAATCAAGGCTACAATCCTGCAGGATGGTTTCAGAAGTCGTGGCTGCGTAATATTCATGACATTAATATTACATCTTTATTGAACCTTAATCATTCGTGGTTGGTGTTTATATAAGCAGCACACCTTAATTGGAAGTCAATCAAACAACCCCAGACAGCAGCTTGTGTCACGGTGAACTTAATAAATCTGTTACGCTCACCACATTAGTTGTATTAGATGAGATAGTTAGATTTTCTTTTTTACATATTTTTATGCTAATAAGAGTAAGTGGGAGTGAAATGTCAAAAGTCAGATTCTCATTAACAATATATTAAACTGAGCTTACTTTGGGATTGTAAATTATGAGGTTAATTAAATTTGTGAAAATCTATAACTAGAGATTACTGTATGTTAGTGGCATTAGTGATTCTGCCTGGAAAGTCAAATGAGATGTTTTTCTTTTGGCTTAACCTGATAACTAGGCCCTCACGGAATCTGCGCGCGCAGATTTCCGCAGATTTTTAGTCCTTCATTGATTCTGTTTATTTACTTGTGTAAATGTACATCTATTCAGTTTTCAAATTAATTTCAGTAATATTACTGACTAATATGAAAATATTCATAAGATTTATTTACAATACCGTTTGTAAAGTACTATTTTCTGTCTTTTAGTAGAGAGGCCCTACACTGTAAAAAAAATAAAAAAAGTTAAGTTAACTTAAAATTTTAAAGCTACCGGCTAAAAGAAATTGAGTTTATTGAACTTCAGTGGTTGAAGTTGAGCCAAATAATTTTTTTAAGTTTACAGAAATGGCTGGTTTAAGTCAATTATACTTTTTCATAATTTTTTTTCAGGGTTTTCACCTTTAATGGACAAGACAGTATAGAGTATTGACAGGAAAGCATGGGGAGCAGAGAGAGGGGAAGGATCGGCATAGGACCACAAGGCGGGAATCGAACTTGGGTTGCCATGAACACCGGAGTGCATGTGTCGACGCACTAACCACTACACCACTCCGACAAGTCAATTATACATCAAGAAATAATTTGGCACAACTTCAAACTACAAACTTCAGCTTAATAAACTTAAAATTTCTTTGCAGCCAGTTTCTTTAAAATTGTAAGTTAACTTAACTTTTTATATTTGAAGATATGGAGAAATCAAAGTTTAAAGTCTCATCAACTTAATTTTTTATTTTCATTAAATAAACAGTTCCAAACATGCAGTTGAATCATTTTTATGAATAAATTCAACTCTGAGCTCAAAAATGTCTGCCTAACTTTCAATTTTAAACAGAGTTAACAATTTGTAAGTTGGATTTTTTACAGTGTACTGATAACCTACAATTTAGCATTTTTATTTTTAAATACAGCATGTGCTGTATATACTGTATGAGATTTAATAAGGCTCTGCTCAAATTGGATAAAAAAATAAAATGTTATAGTAGCTTTCTTATTCTTCAACAATAATACAAATGTTTATTTTTATTAGGAAACCAAGCAAATATCAGCTCTGTTTTCTTCTTCTCATATATTTAGTTGTTTTCTACAGGAAACCATATCACTGCTGAAGCAAGAAGATATTTCATACATATATATTTTATGTAGATTCTTTAATTATATTTTTATATTTATTTTTTATTTTTGCCTGCATGGCTGTGATTAGTAAGATGACCTGCGTTATGCAGTATGATAAGTGGAACTAATTGTATTGAGAGGTCAAATACTGTTAGCTGTCTACAAAATGTGTTAATGTTGCCACCAAGTGGCAAAAGTTTGAAAAAGTGGATTCTTCATTAGATTTTATTCTGTTTCTTTAGAGAGGTGTTTCAGTCCAAGCTTTTCAAAGGGCTCTGTGATTTATTCATTATGATGCATAATTACACTAACATAATTACTTAACACTCCGAGCAAAAAGTTACAAAATATGTCCACTGTACACTTTAGGCTGTCACTGAGGCATGTAAGGTAAATGAAGTACAAACACATACCTTCAAAAAGATACTGTGCCTGTGAAAGCCTTAATTTCTGAGAGTGTAGTATACTTTATTATGATTGGTCTACCATGTATTTATGTAGTTAAATAGGATGGGTTTTTTTATGACTTGTTGTGAGTGTCGTCCTAGCAAAAGGGTTCGTGTCACTTTTTGTAACTAAATGTACTGGGATTTACTTATTTGCTAAATAGCCACAATTAAAGCACTAGATACATCATATTTAAATGGGTCCTGTTAAGTCTCGGGTGTCCAGCTCAAAATACAGCACAGATCAAAGCATGCTGTACTGTAAGTGTCCATTTTTGGTCACTTTAAATGCAAATGAGCTGATGCTCCTTTTCGAGAAGAGTAAGGTTTCTTTACAACCTGTGCCTCAGTTACTCCACAACAAAAAGTAACTTATCTTTGTGTTAAAGCATTGAATAATGATTTTCTGAGCACAAAGACATGAAGCGCTCACGCAGAATGCCAGTGGACAGATGGTGTGTTGCTTACAGCACATGCTCAATGGAAATAAGGGACTCTATTATTCTGCAAAGCTTATGAACCATCTATGAAAAGCATCAATTTTTAAACAAATCACCTACACTAACCATGCAATCATACCATACATTTTGAAAAAATCACTGGGTTGTTTTAACTCAATGTTGGGTCAAACATGGACAAACCCAATGTTTTTTTTTTTTTTTCAACAACTGTAAATCTATCTTACACTTTTTAACCAAATGATTTAGTTTGTCCATATTTGACACTACATTAGGCCAGAACTCTATTTGCTTAAGCATCCATATGAGTTCTTCTGTTGAACCACATATTACAAGATTGATAGGCCTTCCGTCATAAAACAGTGCTGTATTGTGAGATACCAAACAAGGTGGAAAAGCAGTCCATAATAAGATCCATATTATAATTTACAAGTGATGCTAATCTTATAAGCTTTTTGCGCTCTTAATGTAGTATTGTGCACATTGTTTGAATCAGTGAGGTGAAATCAGATCTCTCCAGTTCATAAATGAATTGCTCGAGATGATTTGTCAAGCTTGATCATGAATCACACACCACCATCAGGTTTATGGGTTATCCTTTAGTTCAGGGATGTCAAACTCAATTCCTGGAGGGCCACAGCCCTGCACAGTTTAGTTCCAACCCTAATTAAACAACTAATTGAGTCCTTCAAGCTTGTTTGAAACCTACCAGTAAGTGTGTTGAAGCAGGGTTGGAACTAAACTGTGCAGGGATGCAGCCCTCCAGGAATTGAGTTTGACATCCCTGCTTTAGTTCTAAATACTTTTTAGTGTAGTAAAACGTACAGTATTTTGATCTAATAGAGAAGAAAAAATTCCTGAAATAAAAGATACTTAAATTGTACTTAAGTTCAGCAAATTAAAAAATACTTTTCTATAGTGATATAGTGTGTATCGTGTGGTGGATAGTCTAATTTTTGCTCAAACAGCAACATTATAGTGCAAAAAGAGCCTCTTTAAAACAGAATTGAACATCATTTCTGAAATCAAATGCCTGTTTCTGTTCCTTCCCAGCTAAATAACAAATCATAAATGATCCTTTCTGTGCCATCTTCTCAGGAAACTGTTCTTGCTAATCAGATCTGACATGACTTGAATCCTTCCTAATCCCAATCCCAAATGTTCCCGCTTCCTGCAGTTAACTTTCCCCAGAGAAACTGAACAAACCCTGCCCAAACTTGCCGCCATAAGTCTCAACAAATCTCCTCCAGAAGTACAAATTCCCACAAGGCCTGCAAAGCTTCAGCTGTTACTGTGTGGAAAAAAAGATTTTTAGAAAAGTCCTTCAGAAAGACACACAATGATGACAGTTCAATGAAACAAGAAACGTATGTAAATCAAGCAGCTAGTGCACTATTACAGCTTCATAGGCGGAAAAAAATTAATACAGAGAACAATTTATTTTGATTTTGTTTTATGTTGTAAAATCCTGCTAAAAGATTCATTGTTTTAAAGAATGCATTGCGATGGCAGTGATGCAGCTGAAGTGGATGGTGTCCAATCATCTACTGTATGGCTCACTGAGTTACTTACTGCCTGTGTATTATATGGCAGCACTGCACTGCAGCCTGTCTACCATAGGAAATAGAAATGGACTGCTGCGCTCTGGTTTATACCTCACCGTCATTAGCTGAATCTATGAGACTGTCCTGTAATGGGAATCAACTTTGTTTATGGTTTGTGAGCTCTTGCACATTCAGTTCTTTATGCAGCATGTTGGAAAAGTAATGCTTATATTAGTATAGAGTACATTTAGATGCATTAATACCAGTGTTGGGATTGTTCTTTAAAAGAGTAGTTACTATTTAATTCTCACAAATAGAAACTGAGTTAATAACTGAGTTACATAATTATAAAAGTAGCTAATTAGCAGGGAAAGTAACTATTGCGTTACTTAAAAAAAAAAAACGAATTTGTCAAATGACAATAAAATAAAGATAAAACATTGTCCCACAACATTAAAATAGTTTAGATAAGTGTACAATGTAAGAGACAACAGCAGCATGTCCTCAACTATATATCAAGATATTATTTTGTTTAATTCTGTCTGAGTAATAAGTGTTTGCGGTGGAGAAAAATGAAGTTTTATTTGCCTTGACGTCATGGCTTTGTCTCCTCCTTTGGTAGCAGAGCTCACGTTATCACCTGGGTAGCGACTAATTTTGTGGTGGCATGTGACAACGTGAGGTGCTTCATCAGAATTATTTGTCACCGATGCAGAGAGGCTCTTTTTTCTGGGCACAAGTTGCACAATACAAAAAACATTCCTGCACCTCAAGGATGGAAAAGTAGTGCTTATATTTCCAGTTTGCAAATGAACTTGTTGGATTTGCCATCATTCTGACTCCTGGTCTTTGGTGTGTGCTTGTGTGTGAACGCCTGCACTACTCTGCCTCTGATTGGCAAATAATAGGAATGTGCTCCATCCAAGCCATTCATCACGTTCTCAATTACACCACATTTACCGACACCCCAATCATCATTACTTGTCGGTTATGTGCATGGCTGGACATTAACTGTTTTGATAAAAAATCTGTGGCCACTGTGGCTAGTAGATTTTCAACATTACTAGCCTACTTGCTATTTTTTGTTGTTGGGAAAATATATTTTACATTCAAAAATATGACTTTAGCATGCTAAAATTACTTGATTTAGATTGTGTGCTATGTCCACATGCCTCCTCATTTATTTCACTTTTTGTGTGTTGTGTATGAGCTTCCTTAATGTGCATGAGCAAATGGGTTTTGTCGCATTGCAACTAGTTTTTATTTCATATGACTTTTCAGGGCTCAAAATATATCTCTGACCACACCAAAATTAAATAAATTATTATTTCTTAGCCACAAAATTTAAATAATGTGTCAAAACGAGCAAAATATAGCTGTATACATGTGCTTTTTATTCAACAAAACTTCACTTAAAGAGCCCATATTATACATTGAAAAGGGTCATACTTTGGTTTTGGGGGTCTCCAACAGCAGGCTGATCTGCATGCATGGTCAAAAAACACTTTTATTGTCTTATAATATGCATTTATTTTTACCTCATTATCCCAGCGACTCCTATATGAATTGTTCAGTGATTCATTTGTTCCAAAACCCCTCCTTGGATGATTGGATGGATGCTGATTGGATGGATGGCCCAGTCTGTTGTGATTGGTCGACAGCACTCAGCGTGAGATAATGCCCACCACGGCTTATCAATACTGAAGTAGTCATAGCGTGTGCGTGAGCTAATCTGCTAACACTCGTTTTTATCGGGAGTCGCCCGTATTTCAGACACCTCACCCTCAAAACTAACCCCCGATCTCCCAGCATATCACTCTATTCTTAACCAGAAGTAAAAACAGCGACATACATTCAGTATTAGTGCACACAGCAGCAAAAGCTAAACCATTATAAAACAGCACGGCCGCACATGTGTAGCAGAGCTCATGGTGGCCATAGCAACGACAAACAGCAGAGGAACACGCTCAAACGCATTTTAATCCGTAAACACAGCGTCACATGTCGCGTTTTACAACATGCTTTTAGATGCGATATGAGTTAACCAGAGACACTACAAGTGGTTACAAGTTACAAAACACAGTTAAATGCATCATTTACAAGCTAGAGAAAACAATGAGGCGACCGTTTTAATCGCACTTACTTACACTTGCTGGAAAGCAGGCCAGGGAAATGTCCTGGTGCTCCGAATCCTCCATTGTAAGCACTCCTCGGAGGGGGAACAGCTCATGGCTGGGTTTAATGCAGAGGTATTTCTGCAGAAACTACTAACTCTTCAAAGTCTCATCTCTGGGTTCTCTGCACACTTCCAATATCCAGCTAAGCACAGTGCTCTTCACTGTGTTGCCAGATGTAGCTGACTGATTTCAGCCCAAACCCTGTTCAAAAGGTTTTACCTGCACAATCAAATTTAAAACCGACCGATCTGGCAACTTTTTTGCACTGCTGTTGTTTGTGGGTGGGGTTGGGGATTTCGAATCTGCGTGCGCATAAATGGGCGGGGCTTATGTTTCATATTCATGTCATGCCAAAATGGCTAAAGACTCGTTTGAGGAACTATGAGTCGACTCTTTTATAGATGAATCAATAGTTTTAAACACTGTGCACTTTCAGATTTAAGCCTTAGCTGGACATTTTACTTCACTTAGAGCTGTGTTACACACTGCATACAAGCTTATTTTCAAAAACCCATAATAGGGGCTCTTTAAAAAAAACAATTGATACTTAAAAAATAATTATTGTTGTGTATCTAAAATATGCACAGTAATCTGTCCTGGCTAAAGGTCCCAGATCACCATAAATGGGGAGATAATCTCATATTAAAGCAATGTTATTGTAAAAAAATGAGAATTAAACCATACCGTGTGTTGATAATGAAAGGATGATCACAGCACGGTTAATGTTAGGACTGTTAATAATCTGTTCAAAGAATAATTAAAGTGAAGGTAGCAACTGCTGCTGCTTAGAAAAGGATATATATGTATTTTTTTATATTGAGCTCTTGAAAGCAGCATGTCTTTACAGTAGGTGCACAATCATTGTTGTCCAGTCTACATGGGAGCATGCACGCTTTTAAACAGTAGCACGCATCACATCACCTGTGCACGCAAGTGATCATCCTCTCATTCAGTATTCACCTTTTTTTTTTTTGCTTGCATGAACACAATTAGTTTTGTCAGTCGCACTGCTTCTTGATTCTAAGATCATATTTGCACGAATATTGGGCCATCCTTGTTGTCGAATCCTCCTTTTAAGAAAACTACAATTTCAAATATATTTTCTACCAGCCAAAGTGGCTAGTGGGAGTGTCTGTCTAACCTGCCACAGCTGAAATCTGTGTTAATGTCAAGCCCTGGTTATATGTCCCGTCCCTGCCCGGTAGCAGTGTTAGAACGGGGGAAACAGTCATTCATTTTATTACTCGTTACTGAAAAAAGTATCACCGTTAGTAACGTTCCTATCACTGATTAATACATCAACAGTTTTTATTAGCACAAAAAGAAAAAGAGATCAAGATACATTACAAGCTGTATTATTTTTATGCTATGCTGCCTTGTGCGGTATATTGTTTCATATCAAACATGCTGAGACTCAGTGATGCAGTAATCTAGCATGTGGTTTCTTCTGTTTCTTCACCAGACATATACTTTTTCAAAAAGTTTTACAGCACTGATTTGTAACCCCTGCATCCCCCTTTCTATTCTGTATGCAGTTTATAACTTGAAGTGTCATACAAATGTAATGCGCTAGGAGTGTGTGCAGTCATACGTGCAATAAACTGCAAACAGCATACAGGGCCCTTTTTTTGTTTTTACAGAAATGTATTTGTAGGTTTATTTGTTTCTAGGCTGATTATTTGTTAGGAGATTATTTGTTTTCTGCAAAGTCAAACTGAAAAAAAATATAGTGTTTTGAAGAACAACTGCTTAAAATAAATATGAGATGTGATGTGTATATATGAGCAGCTAAAAGTGTGATAATGAGTTTTTACAATAGTTTGATGGCATAATAAATAGTAAATGAAAAAGTAACATCAATCATGGAGAGTCTTAAAAACCCTTTTGTGTGAGGAACTACTTTCTTCTGCCATGGATTCGCTATTTGCAGTCGACTGTCTAAACAACAAAAGCAAATGGGCTATATGCACAGCTAGTGTTTTTTTAAGCCAATGATAATCTTCCTGTGAGAGCTTTATGTGACTTTTTTCAATTTCATATGGTTCCTTTTACAGCATCGATGTGGTAATGTGATAACAATACATTTAGTTAAATAAACTTAAAACATTTATTTGGTTGTGAAAGCGTAAAAAGAGACGAAAGACATTTAAAAGCAGGTTTCCGTCATTAAGCACAGGCTAGCGCAGAAATTCCATTGAAAATACTGGGGCAAAATTTATTTCCATATTTTAAATACATGGCACAGAAAAATAGAATTTAATGCAGTGCTTCTTGTTCGGTCTGATACCTACTTTATATCTTATCTCAGCCAGGCAGTGAAGATCACTGGTTTTTTTTTTGTATGGGATGGCAATTAACCGGAAGCCCAGGGGCTGGCTGACTGAAATTAAAAGTCTGTGTGCGTATACCCCATTCATAAACATCACTTTAGAACTAGTTTTTTTAAGTTATTCCCTTGTATGTAGAGCATTATAATGTCTTAGTGATGACAAAAAAAGAGGATCTTGCTTTACATCTGAATGGCATAAAACATCAGTCGTTTACAGCAGTGGTTCTCAAACTGTGGTACACATACCACTAGTCGTACACAAGCTTCCTTCTAGTGGTAGACGGAGGAATCTCTGAATAATTAATGTAAAAAAAATGAACACTCTTTTAACCCTTTCACGCATATGATAACACCAATGTGATCAGTAAATTGATATTAACAGGTTAAACCATTTATTTAAGGGGCTGACAGTAATAAATATTGTTAATTAGAAGAATCAATCTGCCTCGTTTTTTTGAACTGTGCTGTGCTTTAGCTGCTTAATTAGGCCTACAATGGTACTGTACTTCAACACCGGATATTATCATGGTACTTGGAAAGACAATTGTTTTCTGAGGTGGTACTTGGTGAAAAAAGCTTGAGAACCACTGGTTTACAGAGTTTTGACTGCATTTCTTTGCTGCATCTGGGTATTCACTAATCCCCACTGACCCCGATAAATACCAAAGCTAAGCAAACACTTTATAGACTACTATATTTTGAATACAGTAATACAAAATGCAAAGAGAGAGAGCTTAACTTCGAATGTAATTTACCTTTTTTTGTATTGGCTTTGTTTAGTTTAAAATCTAATAGTCCATTGAGGAAAGCATTTGCTCCCTTAAAAGCTGATGGACTGGATATTATTGTCTCTGTCTTCATCTGATGGAGGAACAATGTAATGTCAACTGCCAATTGCTACTTCGTGCATTTTGATATAATATGAAATGCAAATATTAAATATTACTGCAATTTAAGTCAAAAATATCAATTACGGAGTCAGTGGGCCAACATGTAGAGCAACTGTGCTGTGGGTTTACTGAGTTCCAAACTTTTCACTTCACTTCCTGTCAGTGTTTACTGTTCTGTCATGATAAAGAAATAATCTAAATATATTTTCAAATATACTTTGTTCCATATGCAATGCATTGAACAGTTGTTAACAATGCAATAATCAATCCATTTCTTCCAATTTTTAAGAAATAAGTCTTTTTTTGAGTCTCAAAATAAATGTCAATTTTTCCATATTTCCTTCACAATTTCTATCCAATCACAAATAGAGGGGGTGTCATGCTTACCAGTTTCTGGTAATACTCTTCTTGCTTGTGTTGGAGAAAAAGGAATATATTTTTTCTTATTTTTTGTATCTTTTTTTGTTCATTACACAATTGTATTGGTATTGCTTAAGGTGAAATATTAACTGAGCATCTTCTGTTTAGTCTGATATGTTTTTTGCAGAAGTAGATAAATGCTTGTCTAAAAGTAACTTGACCTCTGCAGCAAGACGTCCTGTGAGCACAGAATATTTGCAGTTAAGAAAAGCTTAGGCTTTTAATGTTGTGCAGACAATTCGTACAAAAAGGGGGCGTATGGTTGGGTGCGGCCAATGAAGGACTGGAGAATGATTGACAAGTGACGAATTTCACTAAACTCCTCCTGGTAATATCAGCTGCTTATAAAAGTTGGAGTCAGAAAATGAACTTGGTTGCGCACCTCCTGAATGTAACTTTTGCATTGCATTGAGGATAACAGAATTCTGTGAATCGAATTATTCATTTGTATACAATAAATTGTTACGATGTTTGACATTGAAGAAAAACCTCTCCTGACCTTTTTTTATTGAACACGCAAAGAATTGATTGAATATTCCAACACTTGCCACATTTAATATATTTACAAGGTAAACATCCTCCTTCACTACCACCTCTTCATAGTTTCCAAGAAAATTTGTAATAAAGTCTTTTAGTATAAAATCAGATATAAGATCTTTTCCATTTTCGATAAAACCTTGTTCCAGAATGGTAATATTTTTGCACAAGTCCAGAAAATGTGGAGATGATCTACATCCACCTTCCCACATATTCTCCAACAAGTTTGAGGTGTGGAAAATTGTTTGCTTTTAATTTTGGGGGTAATGAAAAAACATACCAGACTTTTCCAAGCAAATACTTTCCACCTCCATGTAATTATATACTCTTATATACTTATGAAGTAATTGTATGTTGTATCTTACAGGCAGAAAGCCATTTTTCAATTGGAATTTCTTCCGCTAGTTCTCTTTCCCATTTCTGTCCAATGTAGTTTGTGGAATCTTTTCCATTCTCCCTAAGAGCTTGGTAGGAAGAAGAAATATTATATTATATTATTTTACAATTATTTTTTGTATAAGAATCTATAATTAGTTTTATTAATTCATTTAAGTCAGAAATATCCTTTGCTTTAAATTTTCTTTCAAAGTAATTTCGAATTTGCAGATATCGATAAAAGTCTTTATTTTCAAAATTATTATCATTTTTTAATTCTGAAAAACATTTAAATTGTCCTTTAGTCACAAATGTACATAAAGCAATTAATTCTTGGTTTATTCATCTCTTAAAACAAGCATCATGGAGACCTGGTTTAAAGTGCTGGTCTTTTACTAACACTATACCAATACTCACATATTTCAAACTTCTTTTAACCCCCAAACGAACACTGAAAAAGCTTTTGGCTATAAGTGTTAGATCCTCTAAGGTGCTTCTGTCACTAAAAGACTCCAAGTTTCACTCTCTCCCTGTCCTATATCTATAGGAGAAACTGCAGGTCACATAAATCACTTGCACTAAACTTGTACCAAACTCTCAGGCTGAGATGATTAAGGGCAAACAGAAGAAAAGGGTCCACCACTGTCCTCAATGAGCTTTATATCATCGCCGTCTGTCAGTTCTCACTGATGACTCTGCATTTCATGTTAGCAGCGGTCATTCACCCGTCAACCATGAACGAACACGTTAGCCCTTCTTTACTGGATCATTGCACATTTTCCTCCTTTCTTTCATCCTAAGTCTCTAGCGCTATCAATATCTTTTAGTATTTATTTGTTTTTCGTTTTGCTGAAAGTCATCCATGTTGCAAATGCAATAATATTGGATGTTTTTCTAAGGTTTACAGCTAAAACAAGTTGAAAATAAGCTTGTGTCGAAGCTGTTGTGGAAGCGGAGTTCAGTTAACTGGAGTGCCGCTGTGTCAGCTACCTGTCTGTTCTGTTTTAGTCAAGCATTTATCAGCAAAATAGCCACAGAACATTGGCACCATGTTGGCAGAGAACCTGAAGAGCTCAGTGAGACAAACAACACTTTTTTTGCTTATTGCGAACACATATTATCACCAACTGAATAGTGTTTGGACCTAAAGGGATAGGTTGAACAAACATGGAAATGCTGTAATCAATCAGCAAATTATGATTCGCTTTCTTTTGTGAAGAAAAAAGGTAATTTGAAAAATGTTTCAGCTGCTGTTGTTTAATTTATTTTATAAGTTACACATTTTTTGTGTAGTCAAACTGTACTTTTAGTTGAACTAATAATATTAAACAATAATTATATTGTGGTATACAGTTGAAGTCTGAATTATTAACCCCCCTGTTTATTTTTTCCCCAATTTCTGTTTTTTTTTTTTTTTCAACAATTTTTTAACCATAATAGTTTTAATAACTCATCTCTAATAACTGATTTCTTTTATCTTGGCCATGATGACAGTAAATAATATTTTATTTGTCAAGACACTTCTAGTATATAGCTTAAAGTGACATTTAAAGGCTTAACTAGGTTAATTACGTTAACTAGGTAGGTATAGCTGAAAGGGGCTAATAATTTTGACCTTAAAATGGTTTTTAAAATGGTTTTATTCTAGCCAAAATAAATAAATAAAACAAATAAAACTTTCTCCAGAAGAAAAAAATATGATCAGACATACTGTGAAAATTTCCTTGCTCTGTTAAACATTATTTGGGAAATATTTTAAAAAGAAAAAAAATTCAAAGGGGGCTAATAATTCTGACTTCAACTGTATATATTATGTGCAAAAAAAATTTGTACAGCTAAAACTACAACTATATAACAAACAAAAAAATCTTTATCAAAGGGCACCTATGATGAAAATCAACTTGTAAGCTGTTTGGACAGAACTGTGGGTAGGTATAGTATGTCCACAGTCATATTAGAGTGATATAAACCCAATAAGTCTCCTGTTTTTTAAATTTCCTGATCTTAAAATACGACCCAAATTAATTAATTTTGAGACCAACCGCAACTTGACATAGGAGTCAGTTTTCCCCGCCCACCGAATTGATTGACAGCCGCCATGTTTTCATAATAACATGTATACACATGTCCACAGATAATGTGCAAATAAACACTCTCTGTGCTAAATATTCTTAGTTTAAAACAGAGCATGTTTGTAATAAAGACAGTAAAATCACTATGTGATTCTTAACTGCTATAATCACCACGGCTACATGGTGTCAGTAAACGCGTGTGTGTGTGTGCGTGTGTGCGTATGTGTGTGTGTACTACAAAGGGTGTAAGACTCATCATTTCAGAAAGGCTTGAATAAACTCCACCACAATTACATGAAATAAACTTACTTGTTTTTTTGACTAATGAGCTGTAATTCAGCTGAGCCTGTCTCTGTCACTGTGCTGTATGTCTGACATAATGCATAATGAGAAGCAGACACGCACATGGGAACGGTGGGTGGGGAGAAGCAACTCATTTGCATTTAAAAAACAGCTACAGTGCATTCAGACACTAAAATGGGCAGATTCTGGAGGCTATAATAAATAATATGATGGTTATTTTGAGCTGAAACTTTACAGACTGGCATATCTTTCATCTTGTAAAAGGGGTAAAATAGGTGCCTTTTAATTAAAATAAAATGTTAACTGAAAAAAATATATATTCGTAAAAAAAAATTTAAATTGGCATTGCGAAGAACTTAATTAGGATAAAATCAACTGTAAACTTGATTTTCTCAATACTCAGATTTTAACCCTCAAATTCTAGGTATTCATAGTTGTAACAATAGACATACCACAACTAAATCATCAGAACCTAAAATTAAAATAACAGGGGAAAAAATCTGAAAAAAATGGTATACTATCCCTTCATAAACAAGATCCTCAGCAATTAATATTTTGAACCCTAGTACCTTTCCCTTAAATAGTTTTTGTATATTTGTAATATCTTTTTTAGTCTTGTACACATAAGAAATAACTATAAATGATTGTGAATAAATAATGGTATAATGTTCTGGCAGGACATTAGGCTTAACAAAACTCCTAACATCATCTCCAACCCATTTAATAAAGTTTAAAAGCAAAACTTGGTAGTAATTAGTGCAATTAAATATCTGGTCATATTTTATTTTTCTGCAAGCTAATAAATCGTGCTAATAGTGCTGTTTTAGCACCCAAGACAATGCAATAGTTTTTTTTAATATATATTTTTTTTATAATAGAATGCATCGTTCATTGAGTGCACATATTTATCACCAACGGATACACATAATTATAGTGTGAAAAACCTGTGGGTAAACCAGAGCTCCAAGACTGCTAAAACAGAATGATGAAATTGAACCAATAAACATGTATTAGTTTCACTTTAGCTCTCGGGACAACTTTTTTCACATTCTTGTAATTAAACTTCCATCAACACCTGCAGTTTTGCAAGAGTACAATTCCCAACACCTGCCTTCCTGAATTCGAGAACGACACCTGGCTGAATAAAAACAAAAAACAAAAAGAGCTGAAGAAGATCAATGTAAATAGGCTAAAGAAGATGACGGATGAGTTGTCGGTTGGCCATTAAGGATGCGTTGAGCTGCTCGTCTTTTTCATTCCGCCAGAAAGCCCTGCAGCAGCTGCTGTTTTTAGACATGCATTTCTCTCTGTTTAATTCATATATGCTACTCGTTCAATACAGGTAATACAGTACATTCAGTGCAGCTGACAAGCTTCAGAAAGATTGATTTCAGGATGCATACAGGACTTACACTGTCACTTATATCAGGATCATTTATCATATGATGAAAGATGTTGTTTATAATGTTTTCTGCTCCTCACAGATGAACATATTTGCCACCGATTCAAGGTTACATCATAAAGTTTTTATCATTTCACATTTTATACATTTTTTTAAATCAAATACAGTGTAACCATAGCAAAATATTGTTACTAAAATATTAAATTTTTAAGTGTTCTGTGAATGACTTGATTTAATCTTAACATGTAATTGCTCCATAGTACACTACAATATACTATTACGGTATAATAGCAACACACTCCCACATACAGTAATTAGCCATTATAACTGTTCTTGACTAAGTGGCTTGACTAGAAATGTACAGTTTAAGACCATCCTGCTGATAACATTTTTAGATCTTCAGCTAGGCATGGGCTGCTATAAGATTCTGAATATATGATAACCTTAGTAAGTAAGTAATGTGTATTTATATAGTGCATTTATTGTGTTTGGCCATGCACCAAAAGCACTTCACAATCATGAGGGGGATCTCTGCACACCACCACCAGTGTGCAGCATCCACTTGGAAGATGCGATGGTAGCTCACCACACACTAGCTATAGAGACAGTGAAAGAGCCAATTTAATGGATGGGGATGATTAGGAGGCTGATCTGTAAGGAACGATGGACGGAATTTGGCCAGGACACCGGGGTTCAGGGGCGCCGCTAGCAATTTTGGGCCCCATGAAAAAATATGAGGATGGGCCCCCTACTACCAAGCTAGCTATCCAAACTCTTTGTCTGCAATGTAGTTATACTGACGTATGCATTTTATTATTGATTTTGTTCACTACTATCAGTATTTAGTAAGAGAACGGCCTGGACTGTAGCTAGCAGATGATTTATTGTTCAAATGTAAATGTAGTACAAAAAAAGGAACAGAAATCAAATATTGACTGTGTAACTATTTAAATAACTGTACTGCAATAATGTCTCATACAATGTGCAATACACTTTGATTGAGGATTTTGCAAGCTAGAAGGCCAGGTGTTTGGCACTTGGAAATTAAGTTACTGTCAGGTTACTCAACAGACCGTTTCAAATGTATTTATGTTGTGTTAATTTGGTTTGCAGTGTGCTGGATTTTGCACTCTGTTAATATAAATGTGTTAAATTGTTTTTGATTGGGGCGCCACGGTGGCCTAGTGGTTAGCACGTTCGCCTCACAGCAAGAAGGTCGCTGGTTCGATCCCCGGCTGGGCCAGTTGGCATTTCTGTGTGGAGTTTGCATGTTCTCCCCGTGGTTGCGTGGGTTTCCTCCGGGTGCTCCGGTTTCCCCCACAGTCCAAAAGACATGCGGTACAGGTGAATTGGGTAAGCTAAATTGTCCATAGTGTATGTGTGTGAATGACAATGTGTGGATGTGTTTCCCAGAGATGGGTTGTAGCTGGAAGGGCATCCGCTGTGTAAAACAAAATGCTGGATAGGTTGGCGGTTGATTCCGCTGTGGCGACCCCGGATTAATAAGGGGACTAAGCCGAAAAGAAAATGAATGAATGAATGAATGTTTTTGATTGCTGATTTTGTCTGCAAGAAGGCCAGGGTTTTGCCATTTAAGTAATGATCAGTTTAAACAAAAGAACATTTCTTATTTATGGGTCTCAATGTAATATAATTTTGTGTCTCATTGATTTAGTGTATAGTGTGTCATTTGGGATGCAGCTAAAGAAATAAATGACCAAAATACCAAATGCCTGGCATTAGTATAACCGCATTCACCATCGTGGGGCGCTATAATCACTCTCATATGATAATACTGCTTTCACAATACAAAATTAATAATCCAACGTGTGCGCACGATAGCTCTGCCGCTTCCGTTTCGTGCGCCAAGCTGCGATCGTTGAGTGCGTGGTGTCCATCATTACACACTTCATTTTACCAGCAGAATGAATGCATCATCCGGGTAATTAAAGTGCACTTATTATTATTAGAGTTTTCACACTACTGACACTATTTATGCTACAAAATGTCGTAGAATAGTGCATAAGTATGTGATTTGAGACGCAGCTGATGCCAACCTCGAGTACATCGCTGCTTTGACAGTTTACCTGACGATCGCGCTCAACCAAGCATTAACTCTCTTCCCGCTACTGACGGACTGAACCATACAGTGAAAGGAGGGGGGTGCAATTTGACAGTGACAGTTGTGACAGACACGAGGGGCAGATATAAGCCGTATTTTTATTTTTCATTTCTAATAAACTTGTTTTACTTGTAATTTAGAGATATATTCATAATTTATATTACATTTTAGTACTGTTATTAATTATAAAGCAGATTTCTGTGGGCCCCTAGAGTGCATGGGCCCTTAGAATCTATGGGATGAATTTAGTATCAATATTATTTGCAAACGCATGTTCTGTCATCCACGTGCTCTATTAATGTTGTATATGCAGTTTTACATCCACACACAAATAGCTTTCCACCTGAGTCTGTGAATTAAAGATTTGCGCAAACAAAAACATGTTCGTAAAAACAAATATTATGTTTTGGATTCATACATCTTAATTTACGTGCGTGAAAAGTAAGTTTTGCATTTGCGGATCAGGTGATGCGCGTGTGTGAATTGACTTTTTTGTTTGAATCTACACTGCCGGCTTCGTTTGAATTTTGAGACATTCTTTTCGCGGTTTTGAAGCTTTTCAAGAGTCAAATACAAACAACTTTACACGGAAAAACCACAACGTTCTTATGCAATGTGTACATGTCTACCTACCGATTTGAAAATTATACAATCCTGCATTACTACACCCGAGTCTGAAAAAGTCTGATTTAAAATAATTGTGCAGCATTTGTAAAAACAGAGTTGTATTTGTGAATACATATGCTTGCTTTTGTGTAGGTGAATCATCCTTTGCGCATGTGTGGATCAGCTGGCGCTCGTTTGAATTATGAGACTAATTTCATGGTTTGTCGGCAAATCCACGTGCGCGCAACTCTTGATCCCGAAATAGCCAATGAAGTATTGTAGGAATCACCTGTAGGACTTATTTGTGTGTTGTTTGTCTTATTTCTTATATTCTCTTGGCATCTACATCAGTAATTGTAGAGGTGATTGTAGAGGTGAATGAGGTGGCAGAGAATCTGACTTAAACTTGCTCAGAGAACCACCGTTGCTGTTAATCATTGTTTACTTCACTAATATTTATGGAATATGCCTATTGAAAGAAGGTTAGGGAAGAAATGTTATACCTCCATGTAAAAGTATTTTGCAGTATTTTCAAAATACAGTATTTTATTTTCATACATGTTGTGGCTGCTGTATGTTGTAGTTTATTTTGATACGCGTAAAATTAAGGCATTTGATATTTTATTTAAAAATACACTTCAATGTTTTTTGCCCATCCCTGACAATAATACAAGTTATTGCCAGAATAATACAACACTGATGTTTGCATGCTTTTATTAAAATAAGAAAGATTCAAATAAAGCATATTTGCCACAGTACATGTATCTATATGGGCAGAAATGTTCCCTTAGGGTGAAGCATTCATAACCTTTCTTCAAAATCTTCAATCAAGCATAGACCCAAATATATAGCATAGGACGTCACCATTTTAACCTACACTGAATGTTATAATGTGCTCCTGAGAGGAGGTTTGACTCTCCAGTGGTTAAAGGTTGACCTCACACAGTCATAGACTGTCAGAATACCCATATACAGCCATTCATCCAGCTGATGCGTCGCGATGTCCACTTTTGTGACTTTGCTGGCTTTTACAGGTCATTAGGTTATAAAACGTCATAAAAACAGTGGACGTGGCCTGCTCTGTAATGCCGAGATTGTCATCTAGGGATCATTTGTTAAATTGCATCAGTACATTTGCACGTAGATCAAGAGATGCGCGCAGATCGAGAGTTGCGGTTGGATAAAGTGCTGCGCGCAGATCAAGAGTTGCGCGCACGTGGATTTGACGACAAACCGTGAAATTAGTCTCATAATTCAAACGAGCGCCAGCTGATCCACACATGCGCAAATGATGATTCACCTACACAAAAGCAAGCATATGTATTCACAAATACAACTCTGTTTTTACAAATGCTGCACAATTATTTTAAATCAGACTTTTTCAGACTCGGGTGTAGTAATGCAGGATTGTATAATTTTCAAATCGGTAGGTAGACATGTACACATTGCATAAGAACGTTGTGGTTTTCCGTGTAAAGTTGTTTGTATTTGACTCTTGAAAAGCTTCAAAACCGCGAAAAGAATGTCTCAAAATTCAAACGAAGCCGGCAGTGTAGATTCAAACAAAAAAAGTCAATTCACACACGCGCATCACCTGATCCGCAAATGCAAAACTTACTTTTCACGCACGTAAATTAAGATGTATGAATCCAAAACATAATATTTGTTTTCACGAACATGTTTTTGTTTGCGCAAATCTTTAATTCACAGACTCAGGTGGAAAGCTATTTGTGTGTGGATGTAAAACTGCATATACAACATTAATAGAGCACGTGGATGACAGAACATGCGTTTGCAAATAATATTGATACTAAATTCATCCCATAAGAATCGTCCTAAACGTCCTGATATGGCTGTGGCTTGGAAAAGAAAGAAGGAAGGAAGGAAGGAAGGAAGGAAGGAAGGAAGGAAGGAAGGAA
>CAIGQQ010031718.1:0-12562 GCA_903798035.1 Danio albolineatus
TAAAGAACTCAACATCATGACCTTCTCAGAACGTCCTGGGGACGTTACCATGTGACGTCCTTAACACCAGTGGGGACGTTCTGAGAACGTTCTGGGAACGTACAATTTCTAGCGGGGACCACACTACTGTTGCCTTCAAACATTTGTTGATCACAGTTTCTGTAGCAAACACTACTGGGGGGAAAAAAGGTACTGGATGCTCTCATGTGTTATTACAATACTGTTTGATACATCACTGCTTTACTGACTGAAATATGTTATTTATTGCAGAGTTATTAAATATTTATTGCTGTCATTTGGAAGAGCATGACCGCTTGCTGTATTCGTCTTTCTCTTGCTCTAATATCAAAAACAAACGAGTACACTGTGGCCAAAGGAATGAACAAGTTTAACGCTCAGGTCAGCTGTGGTATTTAAAGTGGCCATGAAATGGAAGTTAAGATTGTCCTTTTTTCCCAATATCATGATGTACATCTAATTGAAATGGTCTTATAATGGAGGGTGGTGTTTGATTTTGTTCTCTGGGAACTGATTGTATTGTTGGAAGATGAGTCTTGCTAACAAAATAAAGGAAGATTGACGAATAGATAAAAGAAGGGCAGAAAGGAGACACGCCCTGATAGACCGTCCCAAAGGCATTCTGTGTGACCAGAAGTGAACAAGAGTTGTTTTGAGGGGGCAGGAAAGGTTGTGGTATTTGATAAAAATATTATGAGAGAAAAACAATGAAGTGCAGAGATACATCATTTATAACAAGCACTACTTATAAAATATAAAATTGAGAAGAGTAAATATTGATTTCATGCCAACTTTTATTAATGCTCTGGTAACCTGGCACTAAGGGGCTTAAAGTGTGCCAACAAAATCTCCCACACACCATCATTCCACTAGTCTCCTGAATAATTAATACAAGTTCTAAGTTTTGATCCAAGTTTTCATGTTGTCTATGACAAAAATCTGAGCCTGCTGTCTGAATGTTGCAGCACACAGCTAAATGCTCTGAGTTAAATTTACTCAGTTCAGAGTGTATTTGGTCCCTCTCTAAATTGAGTAAAAGTAACTCAGCAGCAGAATTAAAATTAATGAGACAATGAAAGGATTAATTAATGATAATTGAGTACAGATGATGAACACCTGATGTTAATAAGCAAAATCAGAAGAGAAACACAAACTACATTTAGCTTCAGTAACAGCCTTAGATGAAATAAACTGAAATAAAACACATTAAATCTCTCAAAATCTCAGCAGAGGATCATTAAGCAACTCCACAAAAAGCAGCTTTACTTATTACCAACCTGTTTGGCCTTATTACTGCCACACTTTACAAAATTCCATATAGTAATATGAATGAGAATAAACTGATTAAGTATTTTTTTACAACAACAATAAAAAACACCACTTTTTGTGTTTTAGTGATAAGTGAATCTGCTGCTGTTGTTTGAAGTCAGTTGTACTTTTGTGTTTCTCTTCTGTTTATGCTTATTAACATCAGGTGTTCATCATCTGTGCTCAATCATCATTAATTAATCCTTTCATTGTCTCATTAACTTTAACTCTGCTGCTAAGTTACTTTTACTCAATTTAGAGAAGGACTAATTACACTCTGAACTGAGTACATTTAACTCAGAGCATTTAGCTGTGCAGAAACTAAGACCCATCAAAACAGCCAACCTTTCCAATCCTCAATTGTCCAATTTTTGGTGAACTCATGATCTCAGCTGACATGAGTGGCACCAATATGATCTTTTACTTACTCTCAGAGGCAGTCTCATCATTCTTCTCTGACATCAATAAGGCCTTTTCACGCACAAAACAAAAACCTTCTCTACTCCAGACCCTTCTCTGTAAAGCCTATAGTGATGATCATGTTTGAAAATCAAATCAGTCTCTGAAATACTTTAGACCAGCCCATCTGACACTGTCAACAACGGCATGTTCAGAGTCACAGAGATCAGCGTTCTTCTCCATTCTCATACTCGGTTTCAACCCCTAGCAGATTGCCTCAAACACGTCTGCTAATTGAGTTGCTACCATGCGTTTGATTGGCTGGTTACAACTAACAATGAACAAAACGTTTGACCATTTTTATTAGGTGGCCTTAATTACTATGCAGTTATCATTATTTTTTATTAAATGCATGTAATTATCTGTAATTACACGTATAAATATACAGTTGTCCTATCCCTTACATTTGAACCCAGGCTTAAACCTGCCCATGCCACCAAACCTTTTAGGTATCCCACCTCAAGAGCACCATAAGGGTTGTAAAATGCAATATGAACAAAAAAGTACATGGTCCTTATTTTTTGATGCAAGTACCTTGTAGTTTGGGACATTTTCTTTTTTTTTTTGGGCCAGAAAAATCAGTCAAAAGTAAAGCAAAAACGTATTCTTGTTTTGCCTGGTGGACAAATGTGCATCACACGTACTTTATTGTTTTTTTTAAATTGCTTATTCCAAAATAATGAAAATTTCCAATAAATTCAGCAATTTATTATCACGCTCCTAAACAAGAGTTCCCACTCTTTCCATGACCTATAATCAATGCAAAACAGGCTGCTGTTGTGCTTCGTATACTATTAAAATAGATTTAGCTTGAATATCATTGTGCATGACTTTAATAGTCACTATAGAGAACGTTAATTCATTTATTTTATTTTCGGCTTAGTCCCTTTATTAATCTTGGGTCGCCACAGCGGAATGAACCGCCAACTTATCCAGCATTGGTTTTAGGCAGCAGATGCCCTTCCAGCTGCAACCCATCTCTGGGAAACATCCATTCACACTCATACACTACGGACAACTTAGCATACTCAATTCACCTGTACCACATGTCTTTGGACTGTGGGGAAAACCAGAGCACCCGGAGAAAACCCACGCAACCACAGGGAGAACATGCAAACTCCACACAGAAATGCCAACTGACCCAGCCGAGGCTCAAACCAGCGACCTTTTTGCTGTGAGGCGATTGTGCTACTCACTACGCACTATTTACCTCAGATTTTGAGAATTCTGAAGTGCACTCTCAGAAATAAAAGTATAGTTGCTGTCACTGGGGCAGTACTATTTCAAAAGATACATATGTGTACCTTTATTTCTGAGTGCACACACAGGCATAAAAAAGTACTTCAGATTTTTCTAAATGTTAGGTCAATTATCCTGTACCTTTACTTTTGAGAGTGTGGCTGTGGAAAGCCATGTTTGATAGCTCAATAGAAGTTTTACAAATTTCATTATCATACATCCAGTCTTTGAAATGGTCGTTTTAAAGCCAAAGCTCCTGAAATTGCTATTATCCTGATATGTTAACTGCATTTGATCTAAGTGACTTCTAGTTGGGGCGCCACTGTGGCGTAGTGAGGCATGTTCGCCTCACAGTAAGAAGGTCCCTGGTTCGAGCCTCGGCTGGGTCAGTTGGCATTTCTGTGTGGAGTTTGCATGTTCTCCCCGTGGTTGTGTGGGTTTCCTCCGGGTGCTCCGGTTTCCCCCACAGTCCAAAGACAAGTGGTACAGGTGAATTGGGTAAGTTAAATTGTCCGTAGTGTATGAGTGTGAATGTATCCGCTGCGTAAAACATATGCTGGATAAATTCTGCTGTGGCGACCCCAGATTAATAAAGAGACTAAGCCGCCAAGAAAATGAATGAATGATGAATGACTTCTAGTTGATACGCATGATAGGAATCATTTCCAGCAGAACAAAAGCCTTACCATAACAACAGGCATGAAACAATCATTGTTACCATAAAAACTGTACAGATTTGGATATTTTGATTAATGTAAACAAAAATTTAAAACAGCAAACAAAAATCAATGATAATCTCCGATTTGGAACAGATCTTTTAAAATTCTCTATGACTCCCAGAAATTCCATGACCTCTGGGAACCCTGTAAAATTGGTATTTATAAAATTCGTAGAAGTTGATCCTTTGAATAACATAGGTGTCAGCATTTTAAAATGATTATTGGGATTGAGGAAAGCTGGATTTTCAAAGTTAAAATCTAAATCAAATGGCCATTAAAGACGGAATTATAGTTGTTGTTTCCATTGACATTTAATATATCAATATATTTGTTATGCTGGGGAATATTTATATTTTATTTTACACCTACTACAACGCTAGTACAGCCGTTATAAATACGCATATATACAAAACTGTTGGCAAAGCTGTGGTAGAACACTTAAGTTACGAAAGAGTAACATGGCGATGCAAAGAAAACACAATCATCATGTGCAGCAGAAGGAAAACGTGGTAAACCACAAACATGTAGCACTACAGAAATACCATAAGTCCAGTGATACTCATGTGTGCTTGACAGTATGAATCTGGCTCTCTTCGTTATATTCAGGGACTCCCAACCGAAACCGTGGCTCTTCCCTCATCATCCACTCATCTGCACTGAATTCTGGGAAGAAAAATGAAATCTCTCTTTTGGCTGATTCGATGGAATCTGAAAGAAAGAATACAAAATGATGCTCTATTATTATTTAGAAGGGCTAAGAAAGAAGTCTTTGTTTTATTAAATCAAAGCTACAGTCGAAAAGATTTGGCTAACAGGATGGATGAAGTGTTATATAAAGTTTATTGCTGTATATTCACTCCAGAAAACTCACAGTAAAGCCTGGTTTATACTTCTGCGTCAAGTGATCCCATGCAACGCGCGTTGTCGTGCATTTATACTTCTGCGCACTGTTTGTGTTACTCTGCAATAACACTTCCAAAACACTAGCTGGCAGTAGGTTTTTATGTTCCCGTGTCCAGTTTCTTCGCTGGTGTTTTGGTTTTTCTGAATGCTACCTTAACATACAAGTGGCTCAAACTCACTAATTTTGAGGTGGGAACCGGCAGACATGCAACAACTTTATTCATAAGGTAAACACAAAGCAACAGTTCCTTCACTTATCAATGATCCCGTGTGGACTGTCAAGAGTCTGCGTTTTACTCTGATTGGCTGTTTTTCACTGGGATTTTACACTTAGTGGATTTACATGAGAAGAGAAGCAATGGTGTTCGAGACTCACGTCATGCCACTAACCGTACGTTCACACCGAAGGCGGTGAGAGCGTCAAAGTTCGCCCTGTCGCCAACGCTGTCTGCCTTTAGAGCTCCGGCAGCGAGAACGTCAATATTCGCTACACTGATAATGTATTTAAAGGAGCCGTTGCAGCATTATCAGCAAATCATTGACATTTCCACATATGCTTTCTAGCATAAAATGTTGCCCGCTTCCATCAGATTTATTTATCAATGGAAGATCAAGTTGTTTAAGTCGTCTATTATGTGTCTATATGTCTGAAATATTCTGAAGCAGCAATACTGATTTGCCGCATGAAATTCCCGCTTTTTTAAAGAAAAGAAAAAAAATTATATATATAACATTAATACACATCAGTAACTTGTCACCAACTTTTTTTAATGTATGTCCCTGTAAGAAAACATTGTAAATAACTGGAAATCTGGCGACCGCAATATTAAGGCCCAATCCCAATTCTACCCCTTTGCCCTTCACCCTTACCCCAACCCCTCGATTTGTGCGTTCACGTCAAGGGGTAGTGGTGTCCCAATTTTCTTTAGCTTGAAGGGGTAGGGCTAAGGGCAAGGGATATACACCCCTTCGAACGAAGATTCTTCAGGACCACATTTAAAACGGAGGGGTAAGAAAATTACCCAGAATACACCTGCCACAGCTGAACCCAGAAGTAAGGAGATCCACAAATTAGTATTTTTTTGTCATTATTACGAAAAACAAAGATTTGTTTTAATATATTCATAACCGCGTTTATGTTTTACCGTCATGCTTAAAAAAAAAAAAAAACGCTAAAAAAAACCCGCTAAATTTCGCAATATATAATCCATAATCATAACTCATGTACAGCAGTTCCACAACATTCTGACACACTATGACCCTCGAATACCCTGTCAGTAATGTCTAGTGGCTAGGAATGAGCCTTTACAGTGTCTGCTATAATGTTAATGTTGTTTTCGTGTGTTTACGAAGATAAATATGGCCACTGTGTAAATACACAGTACAGTTCCGATCTTATTGCCACATTAGATTGTTAGGATAACATAATATCCGCCTTCAGTGATTTCCTGAAGATAAACACCAAAAAACAACACAACTGGAATAACTACAGCAGTCGTGATCGTCTGAACTCATATGAAGCAAGAGATCGCGATGACATCTGATGACGTGTGCAGGTGTTGAAGTGCTGTCCCAATCCTTAGGGGTAAGTTTTGAAGCCCTTCCCCTTAACCCTCGGTTGTAAGGGCCAAGGGAAAGGGGAAGGGGTAGGGGTACAAAAATAGAATTGGGATTGGGCCTAAAATCCTTGGGAACAACTGTGGTCAGAACCAAAGTTCACAGTGACTGTGTTCTCTTGACTCGTCTCAAGCGGTGGGCTTCTACGTTCTGCTCGCTTGCCGCTGAACCGCGTCATAGCTCATTACCATAAAGTTGACTTGAATTCAATTCCCTTTGACGTCCAAACCGCCGAAGACGTGCCGCTGTGCTCCTCGCCACCGGCTCCCATTCAAAATGAATGACTTCCGGGATACTTTGACGCTTTCGCCGCTTTATGTGTGAACGTACGGTAAAGTGGTGGGCAAAGTGAGGCTTCATGAAACACTGAAACCGTCGAAGCAAATGTGTCGAAGCTTCGAAACGTTTCGAAACCCGTTTCTATAGTGACATCTAGTGGTCATTTCGAATGCATTGCACTGGAACAGCTTCAGCAAAGAACCAGTGAAACTAATTGAGGTATCACTTCAGGTGATTTAGTGGAATGGTGAGAGTTCTTGACTAGCATGCAGGCATAGTGGGTTCGAATCCATGCTAATACAGCTATGTATGTTGGGTCATGCTCTCTTCTGACATCCGAATGAACACTTTGTGAATAAGTGACTTGTTTTGGTCATAAAACAGGGTTGTTGCTAGATCAGATAGGGTTGTGGCCGGAAGCTTCCAAATATTATTCATTAAATTTCTCTAAACCCAACCATCACAGTACTGTAAAAATATTATTTTTATACAGTGTTACAAAAATGATGCTATATTAATGGCATATCCTGTCTAGACAACACCATCTAACAATAACATTATAAAAATACATAAAATCATGATTTCGGAGTGTTTGTACAAGTCGGAATTCGAACCCAAAAGCTATTTGCAACACAGAACGAGGTGTACACACACAGTCCACTAGGCCATACGAGACAGAAGATTTAGCCGACCCTGTGAGTCAAACGCCGATTCGCCAAGTCTCAAAGCGCTTCTGAAAGGATCAACATTTTGAATCGATTTAGTCACGTGAACAGGTGTTTCGAAACACTTTAGTCACGTGACCTGAGTGTTTCGGATCATGCTTCGGTGCAGTGTTTCGATACACTTTAGTCACGTGACCTGAGTGTTTTGGATCATGCTTCGGTGCAGTGTTTCGATACACTTGCGCTTCGGGATCTCGACACTGCGTCGTAACGTCAGCCATCCCTAGCTAGTTTTATTCTAGGGCACCGATAACATCTTGAATGATTTTAATTCTGGAAGTGAATTAATCCTAATCCTAACTGAACTATTCATCTTAGAAAATCATCAAAACAGGTCAGTGTTACTCTACCTGAACCATGAGTGGTGTTTCTGGTGTCAGTCAGTCCATACTGGCCCCGAAGAGTCTCTGGCGAACTGAAACGGGCTCTGAAAACTTTAGTCGGCCCCATCATCGTCCTCCAGTGAGTGACAGCATCTTCCCTGGCTAAGATGTACGCTCTCATTGGGCCACTGTTGTGGGAATAAGAGTTCAAGTGAATAGCAGGATTAGTGTTTTTTCTAGATGGACAAACAGAATTGAATCCTAATAGAAGAGTGACATCATTTGTCAAGACGTCAATAGCACATTCAGACCTGAAAAGTACTGCTTTAACGGCTCTGCTGGCACACAAAAGGATAAAAACTTGGGAATAATCAGTTGCTTGTTTTTAAATGACTCTGATGTAGACTAAAATAGGCACAGGCTAATGTTTCATCTTTCATAGACAAAGACATGTTCAGAGGACAGGCTGCCATGGAAACATCTGTTTCACCGTCTTTGAGCACTGATGATGTCCCTCTCCACAGATGAAAGATCATACCTGCATTAATTATTACTTTCAAAAGGACCGATGGCATAACATACTGAATTCCCAATTGGATAAAAATACTATTTTATAGTCAATACTATAATATTAATTTTTTACAAAAATTTGCCCGTCACGGTGACGCAGTGAGTAGCATGATCGGCTCACAGCAAGAAGGTCACTGGTTTGAGGCTGGTCAGCTGGCATTTCTGTGTGAAGTTTGCATGCTCTCCCCATGTTTACGTGGGTTTTGCGTGCTCCGGTTTCCCCCACAAGTCCAAAGAAATGCGCTATAAGTGAATTGGGTATGCTAAATTGTCTATAGTGTATGAGTGTGTATGGATGTTTCCCAGTGATGGGTTGCGGCTGGAAGGGTATCAGCTACGTAAGACATGTGCTGGATAAGTGAAGGGACTAAGCCGAAAAGAAAATGAATGAATGACAACACTTATAATGAAACAGTTAATGGGAGCATACTATAGTATTTCCTACAGTGAACTAATAAACATTATTAAATGCTGTATTATACTTTAGGTTTTACTACAGTAAACTCTGGTGTGTTGCAGTATAATATACACTATATTTACAGAAAACCTAATATTGGGTAATCTGCTTAATATAGTTGTTTAATAGAATTACCACAACAGATTACGAAGAAGTACTTTGCTATAATATGGTTAATAACACTATAGTATTTATTTATCTAAATTAAAATAAAAAAAATTCTGGATACTATAGTAGGATGGCTTTAGGCGCACAATTAACTCTTTTTTTTGCATTGTGCAAGTGAATTTAAAACATTAATTATCACACCTAGAAATCCATCAAATATTACAGTTATAAATCTCCAACAAATGAAGCAATAAACAATGCCAATATGAAAAAATTAAATGAAGTGCTAGTTCTTCCTTTCTGACAATCACTGGCTCTTTACTTTGTGCTTCATATTTGTTAATGTAATCTTTTGTAACATAATAAATGTCTTTATTGTCTTTAGTGTTCCTATCAACCAATTTAATGCATCTTTGCTGTCTGAATTGTTCACTTCTTTCAAAACGTTACTGTGTCCTAACTTGCTGACCTCAAAAATCCACTGAAAGAAGATCCATTCTTTCCTATGAATGTGTGATAATTTGAGGCAATTAATTTCTGAAAACCTCTGAAAAGTGCTTGTGAACTACAAGCGGTTAACCTTTAACCTTTATAAACGCACATTCAGTTAAATTACATTCAATTTTAGAAAGTTCCAAATCAGTCTTTCTTCTACTCAGTAATGTGAACACGTTTTACCAGCAAACTATTCATAAAATAAATGAAACGTTAACAAAATGTACTTTGTATAACACCATAATACGTAGATTCTCAAAGTCTGAATAAATGTGGAAATAAATAAAAGAAACAACTTTTTTTTTTTTTAACGATTTAACCTCTTAAACTCTGCGGACCCGGTACTGGGTCCGGTGACGTCATCAACTTCCCTTTCATTTTTAAAGGTCCGTGGTTGCGCAAGACACCTATAAGTGGTTCCGTTTGAAAGCGTAGAAGCTATATTTTATGCACATATGCATCCCTTAGGTTTTTATTTTACTGTACAAAAGTTATTAATATTTAATTACACAACAAAATACTGGATACCCGAGCTGTCATTTTCATATTTTTATATGCTTCATATATGATACACATGTACAAGTCATAGCTCAAATAAAAGCTCTCGCCCGTCCATGTACAATTCTAGCGTTCCTTTACTGAATTATATTCACATATCAAACAGTTATTGAATGAATCACCGCGTTATTTATTGCGCAGAAAAAGAAGACAGCCTCAAAATAAGCTTTTTTTCTAGGAGCTGAGGAAGTTTTGGAGAAGCTGACTTTGACTTCTTTGATATAATGTTATGATACAAATAGGAAGGAGAAATGAGAAAGTAATGGAAACTCATGTTCTTATCATGTAAGAACTATGCAGAAACAAATATGTCATATTTGATATGAATGATCAAAAAGTTATTTTCCCAATATTCAGTTGAATTACAATAACCTTTGCATACTCTATGGTAGAGACAAAATTCTTTTTCCTAGTGTTTGCTGCTATCTGCTGGTTCCAAGCAGAACTGTCTGGAGTTGTCTTATTCTCTTATGGGATTATCTACACATTTTCAAAAAAGCATTTTAGAACAAAAAATAAAAAAGCGCCCAATGTTGAAGTGGTTCATCATAAAACAGAAAACAACAAATATTATTTATTACTTTCAGCAATTTCTTTTGTAAATTCAAATGGTTTTCTGTAAAATAACACTGGAAATTGTCATTTATACCACTGCATTTGGATATGGAAGACTTTCAAAGTTTGGTAGGCGGAAATTACATAAAAGGTATAGCACCTCTCATCAGTTGGAATACAATAACTTTTGCATAGATTGTGATCGAGGCATTTTTTCGTTTTTCTTATGATTACTGACATGTGCAGGAACCACCAAAATTAATTACAGAAACCTAGACCACACAGAACATGAAAGGTACTCTTTTAAATTTGAGTTCATAAAGAAAAAATACAGAAAGTGCCTTTTTTTAAGTGTTTATGATAACACAGACAACATATACAATTATTTTAATCACTTTCAACAGTGTTTTATGAAAATTTAAAGGGTTTTCTTTAAAATGATACTACATATTTGCATTTACTCCTCTGCATGTGGATTTAGGAAGCTTTTAAATCCAGGCGGAAATCCCAAAATAGCACCAGAGTGTAAGAGGTTAATTAGAATGTAAAACAACAGATGTCTGGATGACCAACAGTATAGGCTTGCCATACTAAATATTTCAACAGTTTTCCTTTTTTATTATTAACAATTGTCACAAAGGAGCAATAAGAAGCAACCACTATATACATAAGTAGAAAGATCCATGAAAGCTATATCAGTGCATACTAGGGCTGTGCAATTAATCGCAATCACAAAAAAAAGCGATTTAAGCACATGCAATTTTTGAAATCGCATGTTAAATTAAATCGCTTTAGGCTGCAATTTTACCTATTCATTAATTTTTGTTCTTGTGCGCATGAATTTAATATTTTAACCAATCAGAGCTGACGCAGAACACCAGGCAATTACAGCTAAGCTGAGCAGGAGAAAGATGTTAACCAGTCAGAGCTCACTCCACGAATGACAAAGTTGAGTGGGAGAACCGAATAGGTGGTTTTGATTTACATTTAGTTTTTATTTATTGTTCTGACAGGAATTGAGGTTAGTTCATCTTTATTTCTTCATGTTGTCTGTTTTAGGACAATTTATTACAGTTTTGTTGATCAAGCAGTGAGTGCTACTGTGTACAGTATGTGTTTAACTAGAGCTGAGGTTAGTTCATCTTCAGTTATTTTTGGTCGCTGTTTTAAAGACAATTTTACTACAGTTTTATTAATTAAACTTAATACTTTGTTATTTCATTGTGAAATGTTTTGTTCTGCACTTCTTGTGCACTGAATACATTTAGAATGTGTGTATGTAGCGCACTTGACAAAGCAAAAACAGCTGCCCAAATCGCAAATAAAATCGCAATCGCAATATTTGTTCCAAAAATCGCAACATGATTATTTTGTCCATATTGCACAGCATACTATAAATCAAGAATATTCTTTTTCTATTAGTGGCCATTATTTAACTTGTAGCTTCCAATTAATTAAGTGTATCCACATATATACACTCATAAAGCAATACATACAAACATAATAAAAACCTATTAATTATGAGTTTATATTTCCCATTTCTAAGAAAAGTCTGAACAGCAATAAACAAACAGACTATTGAAATGTAGTAATGTGAACTATAAACTTTCTGACAATTGTTCTGAGAGGTACAAAATTTACATTTTCATTTCCGACTTGCTATAAACTCACATTTACAAGTTTATTTCTATGAAGACTTCCTAATTTACATCTCACCATCTCATTTTTTGAGAATTGCAAGTTTGTATCAACCGAATTTTGACAAAAAAGCCAGAACTATGAGATATAAAGTCAGAATTTCTAAAATAAACAAAAGCAATTCAGAATTGATATCTAATAATATTAATATTTTTTTACATATTATTACATTTATATCATATAATTTTAAATTCATCTCATAATACTGAGTTTATAATTCACAATGAAAAGGGTAACCGTGATTTTGTTAATCTCAAAATTTAGACTTTTCCCTCTCAATTACCAGGGACAATAAGTCTAAATTGTAGAGAAAGTCATAATTGTCTTTTTTATTCATTTTTTCCATACATTTCAAAAAAATTGGCATAGAAAATGTGTGTATGTACATTGTGTGTATGTATAAATAATACATGTACATTTCCAAAGTATTAATAGTTAAAAACAAGGAAATAATAGTTCAAATTACCTCGACATGAATTCAACAAGTCTTTGAAAGAAGAAACGTCCTGTAAAATAAAAAACAATTATTAT
>CAIGQQ010031718.1:12962-36670 GCA_903798035.1 Danio albolineatus
ATATATATATATATATATAAACACTGTTTATTGAATCAGTTTATCAATTACAAACGAACCAACGAGGTGGATTTGTTTTATTCCACAGATTTCTGCTGCAATCTGTTAACGTGATCTGAACAGGCTCGTGTGCATAGATTATTCAGACATCTGAATGTGAGGCAGCTGCTTTTCTTTGGATTCAGGACCAGATATGCTGAGACTGACTAACATGTTCACTCTGCACATGCTGCCTCTACATTATATCTGCAGGTTGTGTGAAGCCTTTTACTATGAGTCACACTGTTAAAATCACGCATTACACAGACAACCACCCACGCATGTGCTTCGCCATTCACTATTATACAAACACACATCGTTTTCATTCATCCGCTGTGTTTCATAGAGGGAAAAAAAGATCAGTTTTTACCTGTATGTTCAGCATAAAACATCTCCGAATCTGCTTTTCGCCATATCAGATCTTTCTTTCTGATTATAATGAAGTTTTCAAGAATCTTCTGATGAAGAGCCTGAAATGAAAAGTAATAATATATTAGAGAATGATGCATCTGCATAAAACTGAAGTCGCTGTCTGAAATAAACGTGGCACTACATGCTAATAGAAGCTTAGGAATTTTTATTTCAGCTTTTCCATCAACAATGGAACATAAAAAATAAATAAAACTGAGTTTCAATCTCCCAGAAGAAGCAGAGTAAAAGCTGAGTGATGAAAGCACGTCTCACTCCAAATGAATACACAAACATTTCATTTAAAATGTGCTGGAGTTAATTAAATCAGTTTTAGGCTTCAGTTTTTTAAAACCACATCGCGTCGGAGGAAATTGTTGCTAATTAAAGGCACCTTTATCTCATTGAAGTATCGGAGAGCGGAAATTAAATCTGATGAGACTTTTGCTGGGTTTATTAGTAAAGACAAATTATTATGTAGCTTTAATCCTCCACAGACTTTGAACTTTGCTCTTTAAAAGCAATCAAAATTGGCATAGGAGAGACTGCTGCTGTTTTCAAGTGTTACAGAAAGCCACCTCATTCACACTACAAGCGACTCGTGGGAAAGCGACAAGTGACTGTTCATTTCAACGAAGAATAAGCGACTTCCAGCAACCTCCATCTATGTAAGGGGCAGCGACTATTGGCGACCAGGTGGGCATGTCGAGCGACGCGACAAAGTTGAGAATCCTTCAACTTTATGCAAATGAAGAGCGACTTTCTTGAGCGACACACAATAGGAGCACTAGTAGAGCTCACGTGATCCTCTCTCAGCTCGCTCCAAGGCCGGTTGTGTTCGTGTCAGCATTGCCAGACGTACGATAATTATCGTATTTGTACGATAATTTCGACCTCTGTACGATGTACAATCAATAATGAGAAAAATCCTAATAATTTCTGAATTTTATGGCATTTAAAATTAATTTAATTGTAATCTTAGGGGGGGGCGCCACGGTGGCCTAGTGGTTAGCACGTTCGCCTCACAGCAAGAAGGTCGCTGGTTCAATCCCCGGCTGGGCCAGATGGCATTTCTGTGTGGAGTTTGCATGTTCTCCCCGTGGTTGCGTGGGTTTCCTCCGGGTGCTCCGGTTTCCCCCACAGTCCAAATACATGTGGTACAGGTGAATTGGGTAAGCTAAATTGTCCATAGTGTATGTGTGTGAATGAGAATGTATGAATGTGTTTCCCAGATATGGGTTGTGGCTGGAAGGGCATCCGCTTTGTAAAACAAATGCTGGATAAGTTGGCGGTTCATTCCGCTGTGGCGACCCCGGATTAATAAAGGGACTCAGCCGAAAAAGAAAATGAATGAATGAATGAATGAATCTTAGGGGCTTTTATACTTACTGATCTAGCTGCATCTTTTCTCTATACTGTCTGTGAGGAGAATGTGGAGTAAGGCACGTTTTCTATCTCATCTTACGTTACATCTTTTCAACCAATCAATGTGGAGAATGGCTCGGTAAAGTCTGGATCGGATACGTGGTCGGCTGGAAGTGCGATCTGCACATTTAAGGGCCACGAAACCCCCCAGTCTCAGCGTGGTGTTTTCACACCTCTAGTTTGGAAAAGCTCAGGAAAGTGGGTGTGTCCAGCTTGGTTTAGGTAGGAGTGTCGGGGAAGAGGAAAGAGGGAAGGTTTTGCATAAAAATGGGAGTTTCCATTTGTGCACGCGCTCATTTTCACACAGAGGCACAACAAACACAGACGCAGGGGGAGAAAGACAGTGACTGCGTTTACATGGACATCAGTAATAAAATTATTTGCCAAATTATTAATTTGTTGACTTTAACGGCACTTTCTCTTTATTTTCGGATTGGCGTGATGGGCAGGGCTTCTGTCTATGGTTTGGTGACTGTAGCTTTATTGCTAAATGGATAACAGGGTTTTATAGAGAGAATAACTGTTTATGTGCTTTATAAAGGCTGAAAAACAGCGTCGATTCGTTTGGAGCTGTATCTGAGTCCACTAGATTATTTCAGAGGTGCACCCAGCTCTGTGAGCTCATAAACCCCTCCAGAAACTGAACCTGGATGATGGAAGCTTTCAGCGGTGCTTCTGACTGAGCCGAGTCGAGTTTGATGAACTGTTGTCGGCAGACACCAACAACAGGCGCTACGTCATAATCACACCCCCAAAAGAGCAAGCTCCTGATTGGTTAACACGACGCAAACATCCGCTGAAGCTCAGATTTTCAAACTGAAACGATTTGCGCAAATTGCGCATCAAACGCGCGGCGCCATTCACACGTATCGCGCCGCAGGATGCCTATTCGCGCCTTTGCATTGACTTGACATGTAAATCACTCGCGATTGATGCGTCATCCGCGTCTGCAGTGAACGCAGCATAACAGGTACAATCTTCGAAACGATCATGAATATTAATGAAGTTGCGCCGCATACACAATAGAGTGCTCTGGTTGGTTCGAACCAAGTCTATCTCATGAATTAATGCCGCACGCTCAGAGACGTCAGCATGTACTCGCCATACAGACGTCCACTCTCCACACTGGAATACACGCAATGATCTCATCGGCGTGACGCAGCTTCAAAAATTCGTTTCAAACCGGAAGAACAAATTTGCTCGAAATAACGCAAAAACAACCAATTTTCACTCTTTAGTGAAATACATGTGTCCTAATAGTGTTTATAGCAGCGTGGGACACAAATATGACTGTCAACAGTTTAAAAAAATGAGTGTTTCGTGACCCTTTAATAAAGCAGCATTTTTTTATGACACTGTATAACAATATTTAATATTTCAGTACTGTGAAGATTGGGTTTAGGGTTGGGGTGGGCGTTAAAAACTACAATTTATTGGGTAATTTAATAGATAACATAAAAAAATACTCAGCACAACTACTGTTTTTACGTTACTGTGACGGTTTGGTTTACGGTTGAGGCGGGGGTAGACATTACTAAAATACAATAAATGGGAAATTTCGTAAATAAAATAAATAAATCTCGCTAATTTCTGGCCACATCCATATCCGATCTAGCAACAAAGCAAATGGCTCTCTCTCACAAGTTAACAAGGTCGGTCTTTTAAGCAGTAAAGTTAAAAAAAAATGTGCTGAAAAGGAAGCTGAGAAGGACAGGGGAGTTTACCCTTGATGTTCTAGTATTAACCCCATTCAAATGCGTCATGTGACTGTGTTTTTTCCAAAGTTAATCTCATCAAAACAAGTAATGCACACCTCAGAGTGTGCTTGGAATTCGGGAGGATGCACTGCTTTCAAGCCAACCAGCACTATTCTGCGGTCCATGACGGCATCCCATTTGTACTGTAAAATGAATGCCTCAACATCTGGCAACATGCAGGTAGGTATTCGATAAGAGCGACTCAGAGGTGGAGTCTGAACCTTTCCACTATGGTACACCTATTTTTTTATGTATTGTGATCATTTGCACATTGTGTCAAAACTGTATGTGTCTGGATAATACTGTCTACTCTTCGTTTGACTCGTCTATAATGATTTTCCTCCAAATACATTAATTTTGGGGTTCTGGTGTGATACTCTGACATTTCCAATCTGGCAACACTGATTTACCTACACACACAGACCTGCGTTTGAAGCTGTTAGTCTGAACAAGGCATTAAAGTCTGCATGAGCTGGACATTTCTGAGACTTCAAGCAGTGAAGATCACTGATATTAAAAGAAATCAGACCTCAAACTGGACAATTTTATAATGGAAGGACAGTTCACCAGAAGCGCTGAGGCTGGCTGGCTAAAATTAAAAGTCTGTGTGGATATGCCCCACTGAAATGGAAAGGTGAATGGGGGAAGGGCTTTTTTGTGCTTCACTCTCTCATAGTAAACTAATGGTAAGAGGGGAGTTGTTAAAGGTATTGATATACAGTTGCTATGGAAGCCATCAGGTTGATGTCAGCTGAAGAACCGCCACTCCAAAGACGAAAGCAAATGGTCAGATTTTAATTGAAGATACCAAAACAATTTGCACACATTAAATGATTCACTTTAAGAATAACAACGTGGGCTGGGAAAATAAACATGGTACATTTTAATTTCACACTGACTTTAAAGAGATTCACCCTGCCAAAAAATGAAGTCATTTACTCTCCTCCTTCCATTTGTTCTGATCCTCTTTGAGAATCAGAATATTGGAAGAAAGTTTGAAACCTGTATCCACTGACTTACATATAATTTCCCTTTTTTATGGATGTTAATACTTATTGGTTTCCATTTTGTGAAAATATCTGCTTTTTTGAGAAGTGCTCATCTGAACTCAAAATAACTTCTTCTTTGTTCAACAGAAGAAGAAAAAAACCTAATAAGGTTTCAGATCACTAGATAATGAGTTAATGATGAGCACATTTTATACTCCTCTTATGTTATGAATAATGTGAGCAGCCACAGTAGAGTTCAAATACAGTACGTATCAGTAACTTCATATAAATAATATCTATTAGACATGTTGTAGTATTCATGGTTAATTAAGTACTAGGCATGAGTAGATACTAGTATGGAATGAATAATTATTAGTACTAGTATGGGAAATATACTACACTGTAAAACAAAATGGCGCCACGGTGGCGTAGTGAGTAGCACGTTCGCCTCACAGCAAGAAGGTTGCTGGTTCGATCCCCGGTTGGGCCAGTTGGCATTTCTGTGTGGAGTTTGCATGTTCTCCCCGTGGTTGCGTGGGTTTCCTCCGGGTGCTCCGGTTTCCCCCACAGTCCAAAGATATGCGGTATAGGTGAATTGGGTAAGCTAAATTGTCCATAGTGTATGTGTGTGAATGAGAATGTATGGATGTGTTTCCCAGAGATGGGTTGCGGCTGGAAGGGCATCCACTGCATAAAACAAATGCTGGATAAGTTGGCGGTTCATTCCGCTGTGGCGACCACAGATTAATAAAGGGACTAAGCCGATAAGAAAATGAATGAATGTAAAACAAAATCTTAATTTACGCTAAAAAGCAGCTGTTTTCCAGTTTTCAGTATTTTACCATTAAAATATGATACAAAACGTAAAGGAAATGTTACATTTTCATTACCATTTTTAGTTTGTATAGTTAATACACCAATGTTTCCATGTACAAGCATACTGTATACACATCATATCCACTGTTAAACAACCATACGCATATAGAGAGGAAGTCATATAGACAATGCTTAAACAACTTTTCCCACAAGCAAAAAAACAATATATAGAAGGCCCTCGATGTCATTCACACATCTACAAAACACCGTCATGGCAACAGACAAAGATTGGAATATGGGGTTAAAAACAAAACATAGTAAAGTCAACAAAATGTCAAATAGGAGAGATTCAACAAAAATAATGTAAAATGTTAAAAATGTAGACTCCATATGGTCTGCTGCCATTGAATTTTCATCATCTGTGTATGTAATCAGACAGGTGCTGATAATAACAGGTGCAGAGCAGTGTAATCATCATCATCATCTCACCTCCAGTATGAGCGGATGAGCCACAGCATCTGGTTTGATGACCGCAAGGGTGAGCTGAAGCGCCTTCACACACCGCATGCCTGCGAGAGCTTCAGTTTGATGATTTCAACACTATTAACAGCATTAGTCGGCTTATATTTTCTCGTTAGTCGCCTCCGGTTTAACCTCACGGACACTCTAAGGAGCGAACAAGAACATTCCGTAGTCCAACTGCAGACCGTCAATGCGTGCTATAAAAAAAGATAAAGGTCGGGGCAGCGTATTCTACGCGTGCCACCCCAAAAGACTCTTTATGCATAATCTAAAGTTACAATTTTGTGTTCAAACTGTTTTCTTAAGAAAATATAGCGTTCATTTTAGAAACTACATGCTCTGCAGTGCCATACGCACGGGCGCCGCCATTTTGCCCGGTTGTAAACAGGAAGTAACAGAGAGCGCGCAGCTCTCCAACACTGATATTAGAATTCAAAATTATTATAACTAATAAATAACTTTCGCAATGCCTGGTTTTGGATTGTAGTAACTGTGTTTTGTTTTATTTTGTTTATTTAGTTTATAAAACGTGAATAAACATACGGGGTCAGTGTTTTTCTCTTCTTCAATTATTTTATTTGTTTTAATCTACTTTTATTATACCTGTTTTAAAGGATTTGTTTGAATATTGTATATTTTGTATTAACTATTTTAGAATTATTATTTAGCTTATTTTATGTTTGTTTAAATGTGTGCAAATAAAATGCTTGATTATTTCTTTTAATCTTATTTATGTTTAATTAATTGTACCATTATAACTATTTTCGTTGGCTTTAAAAATTGTTTTAATTTTTTTTTCTCCAGACAGTTAAACATAACCCCTGGCACTGTCTTGTAATCCCTTGGTTTAACAGAAAGTTAATTAAATGATGTAAGAAAGTTAAAGCTCATTACAAATATAATAAATAACTTATACATAGTTAATGTGCACCTTCATATTAACAGTTTGCTCTGGTACAAACTATATAATTTTTGACAGAAAAAACATGATGAAAGGACCACGATGCATTGACAAAAAAATCCACACAGTTGATAACTCATTGTGAATGACCATATTAGCACTGGAGTGACAATCACAGTATATTACCTGTTTGACGCACATATCACGGCTCAAGGCTTCAGTAGCCTAGACTTCAATGTAGAATCCTTCATTTCCCACACCTATTATGCTTTGTTCATTGGTCATTTGACGCAACCGTGCCAGGTTTGACCTAGTCACCCCAATCTTACCCTGACCACTGATGCTCATTCAATGGCCTCCCCCGCCCACAGTGTGTGATTGCTGACACCAGTTGAACCAACGCATCTCCTACTCTAACACCTTGCCTGTTTCATGTAGGTCTTCAAGGAGTGAACAGATGAGGTCAAAGGTGCATTTCCTGCCATATGACCATTTGGTCTGCTGTTCAATAATATCTAGTCTCCAGTTACTAAAGCTGTAGTAGCCAACACAAGACTGGAAAAAATGCAGATAAAAGCTATAGTCAGGGTAAACAGGTGTGTGTGCATGCGTGTGTGTGCATTAGTTTACTGGTTTTGGTATTTTGGTGTACACATTTGTATGACATTGGTATGACCTTGGCATTATACTGCTGAGGTGGTTCACTAGGACATGCCATGTGTTCTCATAACTCAAACTAGGGCTGTATAATATATAGAAAACTCGCGATAATATAGGCAAGTTTATTTATATAGCACATTTCATTTACAATGGTAGTTCAAAGTACATAAACAAGAATAAAAAAAACAAGAGAATAAAAGTGATTAAAAACAGATTAAAATGTGTCAAAACAGGTTTCAAAGGAATGAAAAAGAAAGTAAAAATGCATCTGTCAGACAGCACAGTGAAGGCACACAGATGTGTTTTCAGTCTTGATAATGTTGGAGCACATCTGATTGTGCCGATTCCACCAGTGGGGGCGTAGTAGCTGAAGGCCGATTCACCCTGCTTTGAATGAACTCTTGGAATTTCGAATTCACTACTCATTTCCTTACACAATCTTGATCTTCAAGCTGTGTCCTTTGAGCGCTGTGCTGATAAGCTCAAGTTAGAGTATAAAATATAAAAGCAAGAGTGCAAAGAATGGAGCAGTAGGCAAAGATGCTCGAACAGTAGCAGGAATAGTATATTCAGTATCTATATCGCAAAGAAGTGCAATAAATTAAATTAATATTGTATGCCAAGCATTTGTGTGCTGCATACAGGTTGTTTATCCATATCTGTCCAATCAGATTGGGCCTGGGCGCCACGGTGGCATAGTGGATTCAGTATCTATATCGCAGCCTCGAGCCTCAGCTGGGTTAGTTGGCATTTCTGTGTGGAGTTTGCATGTTCTCCCTGTGATTGCGTGGGTTTCCTCCAGGTGCTCCGGTTTCCCCCACAGTCCAAAGACATGTGGTATACAGTAGGTGAACTGGGTAACCTAAATTGTCCGTAGTGCATGTGTGCGAATGAGAATGTATGGGTGTTTCCCAGTGATGGGTTGCAGCTGGAAGGGCATCCGCTGCGTAAAACATATGCTGGATAAATCAGCGGTTCATTCCGCTGTGGCGACCCGAGTTTGCATGTTCTCACCGTGGTTACGTGGGTTTCCTCCGGGTGCTTCGGTTTCTCCCACAAGTCCAAAGACATGTGGTATAGGTGAATTGGGTGAGTGTGTATAGATGTTTCCCAGAGATGGGTTGCAGCTGGAGGGGCATCCGCTGCGTAAAACATATGCTGGATTCCCCTGTGGCGACCCCGGATTAATAAAGGGACTAAGCCGAAAAGAAAATGAATGAATAAATGATTGGGTCTTTACTCCCTCCGCTCCAGTAGGGGCTGTCCAGTGAACCTAGAGCTGAAAATAAATACTAGAGAGAGGAAAACGACGGCAGCCAATAAGAAACTGAATTTCTGCCAATGTTATTAGTCATTTCATGCTGTTTTAAATGGTTTTTGTTTTTGTTGGATTTAATTAGCTCAAAAAACATAAATTACCTGTTTATATTAGTATGATTATTACATCAATAAAAACGAGGTTTTAAATTGCTTGTAAAATAGTCCTATTTTAAAAGTTAGTTATATTGTTAGAAATATCGTTAAGCAAAAAACAAAGGGATATATAAGGAGAGTCATCTTTTTGTGGCTTTTTTATAAAAGATATTGGTTTAGGAACTGGCACCATTTTTTTTTTCGAATTAGCAGCTGTATCAGAAGAAAATGATACCCAATCAGAGATCTTCTGCATTTTCTTACAAAACTACATTGGAATACAATGGAAGTGGACCCAAAAGGGTGACAGACACCGCTGTGTCGTGACTATTGCTCAGTGAAGTTGTAGGTTATCTTCAAAAGGTGAGTTTGTTTCTTTGTTTATTTTAACATCCTGATTGCCTTGTCTTTTGTATTTTATTAGCCTAATTTTTTACCTAAATAGTCTGTCGCGTTTTAGTCTCGTCTTGTAACATTTCCATTGTGCTTTGTGCTATTTGAAAGTGTTGTGATAAAATGCAGCGGATTTATATAAATTGTTTGCATTGTGAGAAAATGCAGCAGGTTTTTTAATGTGCTTGTGTTGTGAGTATTTGCAGCACATGTGCTGTCAAACAGATGAAGATCTTTTCTTAATTTGCTCACATTTTTGTAATTGCACCTTTTCTTAAACTGCAGCATGTTAAGCTCTCTCAGCCACCGTAAAATTCTTCTCCCGCAGGACAAAAAAATAAAGGTCAATTGACAACAAATGACCAACCCGAAAAATCTAAATTATTTAGAGTCATTTTCAGCATTATTGTTTGGCATTGAACAAGCTGTTTACCTCTGATTTGCTCGCACCTGTTTTGACATAAACTGACATGCGAGTGTCCTCTGACCTTTTCTATTCCCATCGTTGCAAGAGCAGCAGCAGACTCTCCCAGACAGCTGTGTCAACCTCAGTGCCAGCAACTGTCATACCTCAGGAAGGACAACACTTTTAAATGTCTTTCACATTAGACACGATTTTCTCAGTCATATATAGGTCACATGTATGCTTCTGTTTTGATTTATTCACACTAATATCATTCCAAACCTGGATCTTTCTTCTTTGAAATGAAAGACATTCTGTGCGGATGGTAATCTGTTCAACATTTTAATGCTTTTTGTTCTTGCTTTTACTGTGAAATTCAATGTGGTCCAAACCAGCGTTTGACTCCATTGACTTTCAAAGAAGGAAAATAGATCTGAGATGTTTGAAACAATATTGTTAAAATTTGTAGCATTTTCATATTTGGTTGATCACTTTAAGTACTTAAATATTACAAGAATTTTAGCAATCACATTATCACTTTAAACAAAACTATGTTTATATTATGTCTAAAAATGTCCCTGCATATCACCATTATGTCTGTTGTTCACTTAATATTAGTATAGTTTTTGATATTGAACAAATGATCTTTCAGGATTATGAGTGATTAGCCATTAAATCTATTTTATATGATAATCTGCAAAATCAGGAGTGAGAAGTGTCTATACTGACATTTCAATCAATTGTTTGATAAAATGGATTTATTGTTTAAATTTAGTTAGTTAGTTAGTTAACTTTATTTGTCCCCGCAGGGAAATTTCATTTGCAGCATACACTCACAGAGACTTTTGGCATTTCACATTTGGCGTATATACAGTATGTCACAAAAGTGAGTACACCCCTCACATTTCTGCAAATATTTATTTATATCTTTTCATAGGACAACACTGCAGAAATGACTCTTTGACACAATGAAAAGCAGACAGTGTAAAGTTTGTTTAGCAGTGTAAATTTAGTGTCCCCTCAAAATAACTAAAAATACAGCCCATAATAGCTGAACCCTTGGCAACAAAAGTGAGTACACCCCTAAGTGAAAATGTACAAATTGAGCACAATTAGTTATTTTCCTTCCCCTGTGTCATGCGACTTTTTAGTTTTACACTGTCTCAGGTGTTTCCAGATAGCAGATGAGTTAAATTTGGTATAAAAGCTCTTCCACTCTCTCAACCTGGCCACTGACAGTTCAACATGGCATCTCATGACAAACAACTCTCAGAAGACCTGAAAAAACAAAGTGTTACTTTGCAAAAAGATGGCCAAGGCTATAAGAAGATAGCCAACACTCTGAAACTGTGCTGCAGCCAAGGCCATTCAATGCTTTAAGAGGACAGGTTCTTCTCAGAACAGGCCTTGCCATGGTCAGCCAAGGAAGCTGAGTGCGCGCTCTGAGTGTCACAACTAAAGATTGTCTTTGAAAAACAGATGGATGAGTGCTTCCAGCATTGCTTCAGGTGTTGAAGGGATGGGAGGTCAGCCTGTCAGTGCTCAGACCGTACGCCGCACACTGCACCAAATTGGTCTGCATGGTTGTCCTCGAAGGAAGCCTCTTCTAAAGACGATGCACAAGAAAGCTCACAAACAATTTGCCGCAGACATTCAAACTAAGGACCAGGATTACTGGTATCATGTCCTGTGGTCTGATGAGACCAAGATAAACCTATTTGGTTCAGATAGTGTCAAGCGTGTGTGGTGGCAACCAGGTGAGGAGTACAAAGACAAGTGTGTCTTGTCTATCATTAAACATGGTGGTGGGAGTGTCATCATGTGGGACTGCATGAGTGCTGCTGGCATTGGGAAGCTACAATTCAATGAGGAAAACATGAATTCTGACAAGTACTGTGACATACTAAAGCAGAGCATGATTCCCATCTTCCGGAAACAGGGCCATAAAGCAGTGTTTCAGCATGATAATGACCCCAAATACACCTCACTGGCTTGCTAAAGGGACTCAGGGTAAAGGGGATGGACTGGCCAACCATGTCTCCAGGCCTAAACCCCTTAAAACACCTCTGGGGCATCCTGAAAAGGAAGGTGGAGGAGCACAAGGTGTCAAATGTCCAACCCCTTGGTGATGTTGTGATGGAGGAGTGGAAGAGGATTCCAGTGGCAACCTGTGAAGCTCTGGTCAACCGCATGTCCAAGATAATTAAAGTCATGCTGGAAAATGATGGTGGCCACACAAAATATTAACTTTTCAATTTTTTTTCTTAGGGGTGTACTCACTTTTGTTGCCAGGGGTTCAGCTATTATTAACTGTATTTTTAGTTATTTTGAGGGGACACTAAATTTACACTGCTAAACGAAATTTACACTGACTACTTTTCATTGTGTCAAAGAGTCACTTCTGCAGTGTTGTTCTGTGAAAAGATAAAAATAAATATTTGCAGAAATGTGAGGGGTGTACTCACTTTTGTGACATACTGTATGTACATAAATAAATCATTTAAGAACATGAAGCACCTATTTTAAATAAATATCCGATCTTCTAGACATCAACTGAGGGAGGAGGGATTTAAAAACTTAATTTCCTATTTCTTACACACCTGGGAACACTCTATCGATGACCTTATGGTAACAATTGGAAGGTGTTTGATAAAGTATGTCTTTCATTATTGACAATCAGGACAGCCTTATTTAGTACTCTTTCTTTGTATGTACTATCAATACTCTCTAGTTTTATTCCCAACAATTTACTGGCTGTTGTTACCACCTCCCCCAGTGACCTCTTCTGGGCCTCAGAAGCATTTCCATACCAGCAGATTACACAAAATGTTGCAATGCTTTCAATAAAAGCACTATTAAACATGATCAACAAAGAGTTGTCAACATTAAAAGACAATAATTTCTTTAAGAAGTACATATTCTGTTGGAGCTTTTTCCTTACACAATCAGTCCACACATCCCACAAATTTCACATTAAACAAATATATAGTAAGTTTATATCAATATATGTTTGGTGCTGGGTTATTTCCACTCAGATTTCAGTCAAATTATTATTATTATTATTATTTTTCATATTTTCAGCAAATTGAGGTTGAAACAGCCAAGCATTTGTTTTTTTGATTTGTTTTTAAATGATTATAATATTGACTGGTACAAGCTAAAAAACAACACAAAAAACAATGGTTGTTTTAAACCAACACTGAGTCCAGATATGGACAAACCCAACATTCTGTTACAAAATGTTTCTGAATAAATGTGGAAAAACCAACAGAGATTCACAGCAATTTTTATTTAAGTGGCAACACTTAAGTTGAGTCTCTCCTATCTTAAATTTTGTTGACTTTGTTTTGTTTTTGTCCATCCCCCCATATTCCATTACTTTATTTATTTATTTATTTGTTTATTTTTTGTCTGTTGCCATGATGGTGTTTTGTTTTCATGGTTTGTTGTGTGAATGACATCGAGGGCCTTCTATATATTAATGTTTTTTGCTTGTGGGAAAAGTTGTTTAAGCATTGTCTCATTATATGGCTTCATCTCCATGTGGAATTTGTACGATCAGTGACATTTATATTCTAAAAATCCAGGCTTGAAAAAAATCCTTTCATTACATTTTTATAAAAAATATTTAACCCAACTTGGATGTTTACTGTAAATCTGTGGTCCCATGTTCAATAAGCACATCCAATGCTATATTCATTCATTCATTTTATTTTCGGCTTAGTCCCTTTATTAATCTGGGGTCGCCACAGCGGAATGAACCGCCGATTTATCCAGCATATGTTTTACGCAGTGGATGACCTTCCAGCTACAACCTATCACTGGGAAACACCCATACATTCTCATTCACACACATACACTACGGACAATTTAGCTTACCCAGTTCACCTGTACAGCATGTCTTTGGACTGTGGGGGAAACCGGAGCACCCGGAGAAAATCCACGCAATTGCAAGGAGAACAAGCAAACTCCACACAGAAATGCCAACTGACCCAGCCGAGGCTCGAACCAGTGACCTTCTTGCTGTGAGGCGATAGCGCTACCCACTCCGTCGCCCTTCAATGCTATATAACTGGTTAAAATTAACACGTATAAAAGGTTTATTCCAAAAATGGATTCCACCTGTTTAAGATCAAATTGTAAATGGAGTTGTTTGTGTGGGCTTCCTCCAGGTGCTCCATTTTCCGCCACTGTTCAAAGACATTCATAGGTGAATTGAATAAATTAAATCGGCCAGTGTGGAAACGGGAGAGTTTTGTGTGTTTCCCAACACTGAGGGTTGTTTTCTCGGTGCTGGGTAGCAACTGGAAGGGCATCTGCTGTGTAAAACCAAAGTCCCTTTAGGGTGTATTCTAGAGTCTTAGGTAAAACATTTGCCAGAGTAATTGACGATTCATTACACTGTGGTGACCGCTGATAAAGCAAGGAATAAGCCAAAGGAAGGTGAGAGAGTTTTTTTTAGAGATATGAAGTTCTGTACAGGCAGTAAAGTTTTACTCTGCTGTTTGCGCTGAGCAGAAATGAATCCTAAAGATGTTTCTGACTAGCTACATCATGTCCTGTCCTGTGCATCTGTGTCCTGGCAATCAGCTGTTTAAATTGCATTGCCTGAAAAATTATATGTCAGCCTCCGGAAAAAGAGAGAGCAATATGACCTCTTAGAATAAACTGGGATGCTGCTGGCCAAATGCTACTGACAGAGAGGAACAAAGTTATTAGCACTGTGGGGCCCAGTCTGACTGACAGTGGTAAAAATAAACCGAGCGATCAGATTTGGAGCTTACGTTCTCCTCAAACACTGAGCATTCTCTCTCTCTCTCTCTCTTACTCTATCTCTCTCTCTCTCAGTCATTCTCTATTTTCCGGTTGAGCTAAATGAACACTTGCTCTGTATTGTTTCCGTGGAGCATTAAAGACACACCCTTGTTTCACAGCTTCCATGGGATTGCTACTGAAACTGACGCGTTTTTCAATGTGTCTAGTTTTTCTCTTTTGTTTTTCCCCAAATTTCATTTATTGGAGTAAAGATTTATCCACATCGGTGCAAATTTATTACCCTGGTAAGAACCACACTTAACCGTTATGGAAAAGTCCCCTGATAATAATAGTAATAATAATAATAATAATAATAACAACAACAACAACAACAACAACAACAACTAAATGAATAATAAAAACTACTAAAATGAATTATACATTCATTCATTTTCGTTTTGGCTTAGTGCCTTTATTAATCTGGGGTCGCCACAGCGGAATAACCCGCCAATTTATCCAGCATATGTTGAGGATGCCCTTCCAGCTGCAACCCATCACTGGGAAACATCCATACACACTCATTCACACACATAGACTATGGACAATTTACCTTACCCAATTCACCTGTACCACGTCTTCGGACTGAAACCGGAGCACCCGGAGGAAACCCATGTGAACACTGGAGAACATGCAAACTCCATAACGAATTGGCAACTGACCAGGCAGAGGCTCGAACCATTAACCTTCTTGCTGTGAGGTGATTGTGCTACCCACTGTGCCAACTTGATGCCCTTAAAATGATTTAAAACAAGTAAAAATCAGTTAAAAATGACACACGAACACATATATAAATAACATTTAAATTATAATACATTACAAGTAATATATACATAATTGCTTTCCTTTAATTTTTTAATTCTTTAATTCTCTATTCATCAGGAGTCGCCACCGCGGAATGAACTGCCAACTTATCCAGCATATGTTTTACACAGATGATGCCCTTTGGACTGTGGGGGAAACCAGAGAAAACCCACACAAACACAGAGTGAACATGCAAACTCCACATAGAAACACTGACTTAACAAGCCAGGACTCGAACCAGCGACCTTCTTGCTGTGAGGCGAACGTTAACGTAAAACTCGCTATATATAATATAAGATACATTTTTTTTAAATAAAAGAGGAGAGGAAGGAAGGATTTTGCTCAGCTGCCTTTCTCAGATGGAGAAATATTCTAAAACAGCGCACAATTTGTCCTAAACAAGGCAAGAATGTCCTTAAAAATACATGAGTGATAGTCTTATGTCTCGACATGAGTAAACACCATAATATGTCCTAAATGTATTCAAATTTGGTATTTGTGGGAAACAACGGTGTATTTTTGGGTTCAGAAAGGAAACTATCTTCACTGACAGGTGTATAATGCCCCGATGGCATATGTTGTAATCCTCTGTAATGCTGTAGATGGAAATGTCTAATTTGTTACTGTCATGTGTGTCCACAGGAAACAGTAATTGTTGAGCATGCATGCTGCTATTCCCGAGTAGAGCGATGCTGCTGGCTATTTGTGGTGTTTAGTGCTGTTAAAAGGCTGCATGGCCAGTGTTGGGTTTCAGAGTAAGCCTGATCTCTGGCTCGGGGTCTCCTGTTGCCTGGGCTTGTTTTAGATCACAGGTGCTGACTTCAGGGGCTCTGGCATGCTTGTTGCGGGGGAAAATGTATCCAGACCTCTCCCATTTCCTCCAAAGAACTAGGTTGAGTTCATTTTGTGCAGGACTCGGGCTTGAAAATCATGCAGTCATCAAGGAACATGCAAAGCAATGCAGATAATCAAACATAATAAATGTGGCAAAGTGAAAATTAGAAATATGGCTCATTGATTATTTAAAGAGTGAAATGAACTGTTAGTATTGTATTTTTTAAAGGGCTAGATCACCAAAATTTGGTAAATCTGTTGTTATTTACTCTCACAACACTTTACTTGTTTCAAACCTCTTCGAGTTTCTCTCTTCGATGAAACATAAAAGAATTTTGGAAACCTGTTACCATTGGCTTCCACTGTATTTGTTTTTTTCCTACAATGGAAGTCAATGGCTACAGGTTTTCAGCTCTCTTTAAAATATCTTGTTTTCTTTTCAACAGAATAAAGAAGCTCGTAGAGGTTTAAAACCACTTGAGGGTGAGTAAACAGTGATAAAATGTTCATCTTAGAGGGAATTATTCCTTTAAATGCTTTATGATACATTTTTTTTTTCTTTTCGGCTTAGTCCCTTTATTAATCTGGGGTCGCCACAGCGGAATGAACCGCCAACTTATCCAGCATTTGTTTTACGCAGCGGATGCCCATCCAGCCACAACCCATCTCTGGGAAACACATCTATACATTCTCATTCACACACATACACCACGGACAATTTAGCTTACCCAATTCACCTGTACCGCATGTCTTTGGACTGTGGGGGAAACCGGAGCACCCAGAGCAAACCCACGCAACCACGGGGAGAACATGTAAACTCCACACAGAAATGCCAACTGACCCAGCCTGGGATCGAACCAGCGACCTTCTTGCTGTAAGGCGAACGTGCTACCCACTAGGCCACCGTGGCGCCGTTATGATACAATTGTGGAACAATTGTTATACTGTACTTTCATCAGTGTATATGTATTGCAAAGCATCCGTATTTCAAATAATAATGTATTTCAAACTAAATGCTGTTCTTTTGAGCATTTGTATTCATCAGAATACTGAAAAAGTGTATCACGGGTTTATTGAGCAACACTGATGATTATAATATGAAATGTTCCTTGAGCTGCCGATCAGCTTATTAAATTGATTTCTGAAGGATCTTGTAACTTCAATGACTGGAGTAATGACATATTCTATATAAAGTGTATAAAAAAATTACTTATAATCATATTTTACAAATATTTTTACAATTGGTGGGCAATTCTTTTCAGGGAACCATACGGATTAAGCGGTTTAGGCAGGTTTTGATTTCTATATTATGCTGAATGATTTCAGTAATTTCACAGCTAAAACTATAATAATAATAATCATAATAATAATCATAATCATAATAATAATAATAATAATAATAATAATAATCATAATAATAATAATAATAATAATAATAATAATAATAATAATAATAGTGGCGTCATGATGGCGCAGTGGGTAGCACAATCGCCTCACAGCAAGAGGGTCACTGGTTTGAGCCCCAGCTGGGTCAGTTGGCGTTTCTGTGTGGAGTTTGCATGTTCTCCCTGTGTTCGCGTGGGTTTCCCCCGGGTGCTCTGGTTTCCCCAACAGGTCCAAAGACGTGGTATAAGTGAATTGGGTATGTTAAAATTGTCCGTAGTGTATGTGTGAATGAGTGTGTATGGGTTGCATTTGGAAGGTCATCCGCTGCGTAAAACAAATGCTCGATAAATTGGCGATTAATTCTGCTGTGGTGACCCCAGATTAATAAAGGGACTAAGCCAAAAAGAATACAAATTAATTAATTTATAATAATAATAATCTAATCAAAACCAAAGGCTTTGGATGAGATGCATTAGAAACGATCACTACATATAGGAGCAGTTTGTTTTGACAACAAAACAGTGTCTTAATAAACCCACTGTAAAAATTATATGATAAATTAGTCCTGACAGCATATGTTTTAGGTCATTGCAACGTATTAAACTAGGGTAATACTTTTCTTACTTAATTTTATAAGTTATGCAAGCTGTTTTAAGTTAGTTAACATAAAATAAGTTCAATGGACTAATAAATTTAATTTGATTCAGCTTAAATATTTAAGGCAACCAGGATTTTTTACAGTGTAGGGTAAGCAGAATAATCAGCTCTGTTATATTGAATTATTAGAAAATAATGCACCCTTGAGGTTATTAAAGGGATAGTTCTGAAACTGAAAATTCTGTCGTAATTTACTGTCAATTCACTCTTACAAACCTGTAACAGGTCTGTTACAAACCTGATTGTGTTTCTTCTGTAACCATTGACTTTTTAAAATATTTGTTTTACCTATGGCCTCACGGTGGCACAGTGAGTAGCACGATCGCCTCACAGCAAAAAGGTCGCTGGTTCGAGCCTCGGCTGGGTCAGTTGACATTTCTATGTGGCATTTGCATGTTCTCCCCCTGTTGGCGTGGGTTTCCTCCGGGTGCTCCGGTTTCCCCCACAAGTCCAAAGACATGCGCTATAGGTGAATTGCGTAAGCTAAATTGTCCATAGTGTCTGACTGAGTGTGTATGGATGTTTCCCAGGGATGGGTTACAGCTGGAAGAGCATCCGCTGCGTAAAACATATGCTGGATAATTTGGCGGTTCATTCCACTGTGGAGACCCCATATTTATAAAGGGACTAAGCCGAAAATAAAATGAATGAATGAATGGTTACAGGTTTTCACTTTTTTTCCAAACCTTCTTCTTTAGTGTTCAACAAAATAGAGCAACTCGTAACGATTTGTTGAGGATGAGTAAATTTTAATTTTTGTCTAAACTATCCCATTAATAATTTTATACAGTCTAAAAAATGCTGGGTTACTTCAACTAAATCTTCGGTAAAATATGGACAAAATCTAAAGCTGGGTTAATTTTTTAAATTTGATACAAGATCAAATTGACCCAACATTTGGGTTTGTCCATATTTTATCCAATTTGGGTTGAAATAACTAAACATTTTGTTTTATACATGTGTGTATACATATGTGTGTTATTCTAAACATAATGCTACCCTTTCAAAATTTCATTACTGTTGTGTATAATCCTACATACAAAAACATGTCATTTAGGTATTGTCATTGATGCTCATAAAAACAGCCTAAACCACGTCTTGCCAAAGATCACCGATTTCTTCAGCCTTCAGATTAAACTGGTTTACTAAACTTTAGCTGTGACTACTAACGGTTACTGCACAGAAGCCACTCAGTCGCCCACAGTTGTTTCCCACTTCTCTCTCCCTAAAGCAGCCATTGAAATGGGGTGTAAAAGGGGAGCAGCGGGTGTAGGGTGTCTTGGGGCCAGTGTGAACAGCTGAGAGGTGTGATTTCACGGCTCTGATTGGGCTGGACAGCAGGCCCCAGATCCTAAAGGACACCAACAGGTGGAGCAGCTCGGGGCCGAGGGGGAGTATAAGGGACGGCGAGCACTTGAAAAACCCAGGAGCGAGTGGCCACGTCTGGAGAGAAACCAACAGCCACGCAAAGAGGACGATACACTGTAGCACTCAGAAGAAGAGCAGGGATGTGGACAGAGAGGTGTGGGGAGAGCTTTCATTTGGTGGTTGTTAAGGGGCTTTGTTGTATTTTGATAGGAGCATTTTATTCTAATTGGAATAGTCAGTGATGATATTTGAGGCTATAATTTGTATGTCTTTTTATTTTTTACGTTTAAATTTTTAAAGATTTTTTTAGATTATGATTATGCTTATTATTTATTATATACATCTCTGGAAATTACTAATTATGTTTTTTTTTTTTTTGTTTAATTTGCCATTATCGGAAACATGCTTTGAGTAGAATGTTTATTTCTGTTTTATTTTTTTCTTCTGACATGTCTTCAGCATTAGCATTTCGCATATAAATATGATTATTTTGAGCACCTCAAAAGTGACAATTCGTTATTACAAAATGTTAAATATCGGGGGGAAAATTATATAAATATATATATTTTTTTCTTTCTTGTTGCAATATTTAAGGTCTAAAAACATGGAATATGTAGCATTGACTGTTTTTTTACAGATAGATTTTTTAAATTATAATGTTCTTACTTTGAAGACACGTTATAAAAAGTTTCTAAAATAAAATGTAACAGAAAAATAACCATTTCATACTGAAGACAAATCTAGACAACCAATAATAATTTGAAGTTTTATTTTTTTTCCAGAGCTGTATATATACATTAAATAAATGAATACATTTTAAAATCTTTAATAGTTTTAATCTATTTTACAAAAATATTTGTAAAGTATTTTCTCATTCTCTAATTGGCAATGCTAATCGTTTTATTATGATTTCAGAATAAATGCTGCAACAGTTTACTTTTTATTAGAACTAAAGTTTTCTTGTCATGTCTTTTCTTTAACAATATGTAAGTAATCTTTATATATTATATACCCCTAAATTAGATTTATTTTCCCTGAGATGCTTAGTGATATCTCTGTTTTTATGAGACAACAAATGGAACATTTCACACTTCTGTCTCTGGAAATGGTGTTGTTAAAGGAAATGGAGGTATTAGCATGTTACTGGGTTTTCACCTGAGGTGTCGTAGCTTGACTTTGATCTACTGTATATCAAGCGCCTACCAAGAAAAAGTCTAAAAGGGGCAGTTTAGCCACATTTCAGAATAGAAAACCAGGTCTATTTAGATGCAAGAAAGATGTCAGAGTGCTAGATGTGCTAGTCCTCTTCTGCTTGACTGGCCTTCCTCCATATACTTTTTGGTCTACGGACACAAAAAAAAATCAACAACAACGATCTGAAGGAAGAGATGACTGCACGCAGGTAAATGCACTTTTCTTTGCTCATTAGCAGTAATATTGCTCATTTGACAGAATGTGAATTTTTGTGTATCCTTTGAAATGTCTGGAGCCTTGAAGTAATCCTAAAATATTGCTTTCAGCCCAAAAAGTTGGTTGATCTGAAGTTATTGTTGTGTAACTTCATATAATTATCATATATAACTTAAACAAATTATTAAATAAAACAATAACAACACTAATATACTAAAGCGTGTCTGTATGTGTGCCTGTTCTTTGAACGAGACAGAATTTTGCCTCTTGTGAAGACATGCTTCCTTATATGCCCATATTAATGCTCAAGTTATGGAATGTAAGGAAGTGTGTGGTTTCAGGGGGACATTTCTCCACAGGACCAAAACAAACAATGATATAAACTGATTAATTATAACTACATTGTGTATTTGTAACCTTAGGTTGACATAAATTGGTTTCCTTTTGAGATCTGATTTGTTCTTTATGTTAAATGTTCGTTATAAATAGACTTTGTGAATAGATTCTTACAAACAGCACTCAATCTGGAGGTAAACATATTGTTTGTGTTGGTTAGCAGTTTATAGCCCCCACACACTGAGTTTTAAGCCCCGTTATACATACTTTTTTTGTCGTGTTCTGCTCCTTTTTCGTACACAATTATGGAAGAGCTCGACACATGCGCAGTACTGGTGAATTCTTGTGTTTAACGTTTACCTCGCGCGTGCGCTGTAGTGCGCGGTCACTCCCGATGACGAAAATATGTAGCCTAATGAGTATCATTTTTCACTGATTCACTTCTACTGAAGATCCTGGACAGACTGACAGAGCACAGCTGCTGAGTCTTTACTTTAAACCTAGAGGGTTTCCTAGAGAAGAGAATGGCTACTTTTCACAATTTTCAGTATATTCAATTTAAAAAGACAGTAATTATATATACTAAACTTGTGTTTGTAGCAGGATTCACCCATCAGCTGCTTTAGTGTAGTAACCATATATTTTAGCGCCTTTATTACCATTTATAACCACTGTTTAAAGGGATAGTTCACACCAATTGATTTATGTACTCACTATTAACTCACCCTTGAGTGTTTATAAGCCATTATTAGTTTCTTTCTTCTGCTGAATACAAAAAACGGAGAGAAAAGCTGAAGAAAGCTGAAAACCATTGACTTCCATAATAGAACACACAAATACTGCAAGCCAATGGTTACAAGTTTGCAACATTTTTCTAAATATGTTCTTTTGTGTTCAACAGAATAACTCAAACTGGTTTGAATCAAGGCCAGGGAGGTTTCATTTTGGGTGAACTATCCCTTTAACTACAAATACACTATGGTTCATGTAGCCCATATTTAATTCAATTCACCTTTATTTCTAGCGCTTTTACAATGTAGATTGTGTCAAAGCAGCTTCACGTAGAAGGTTATAGTAAATTGAAACAGTGTCATACCATGGTTGATTTGTTTTTACCATGGTTTATCTACAATAAACGTTTTTATTGTTTGCTCTATAACCATGGATAATTTTCATAAAGGTTTGAATGTTGTCTCACCGCAGAAGATGCAGAAACAATTTGTACATTTGGCTTCATTTATAAATTTTTAAAATGCTAATTATTATTAATTGTACTTTTGTCTTCAACAGGTAAGCCAGAACAACAGTTTGCTGAAGATTGTCAGCATAAGCTCTGTCAGTCTTCCTCCGTCTCTTTCTGAAGCAGCACGCCTTGCTGTGGCTGGTCAAATGGAACCAAGTCAGGTGTTTCTGCGAGGTTTGGTCCCCTTCAACCAGCTACTGCGTCGTGAATACAGCCTACATATAGACCAAAGATTAAGAGAGTGTATGTCTGCTTAAATGTACTTATACTTACTTTTTGAAAAATAAAATAATGTTTAATAAATATTTTCACTGTTGCAATGTTGTGTTCATTTCCTTCTTAATAATAATAAGAGATAATTTGATAATAAACATTCAGTCCCTGAGCTTGCATTCAATGTCTTTTTGAAAAAGATGTGCATGTAATTTTAAATGTGCACTCACTTAATAAAGAAAAACAAACATTAATGTGTTTCTTAAAGCTTATTGTGTTGGCTGATATACACTGGTCTGTTGCCAGTAGCATGGATTTTTATTTATATTTTTTAAATTGCATTTTGAAACATTGATTTTTTGATCTGACACATTTGGATTTTTAAAAGTTCAATGAAGTAACATTTATTGACATATTTAGTCTTTTTGTAACATATTGTCTAGGTGGGCCAGGTAATTTACAGCAAAACTGGTTAATGAGCTCCCGCTATTTTTTCTGTTATTGTTGAAATGTATTATTTATTTATTTATTTATTTATTTGTTTGTTTGTTTTTGTTAGTTTAATGTCATTTAATTTAATTACATTTTTAAAAGGTGGTTCAGTCCACTGTGGTGACCATTGACAAATGAGAGACTAAGTCGAAGAAAAGTGAGTGAGTGACAAAAATTACAAAATTATTATTATTATTATTTATTTATTTATTTTTATTATTATTTTTTTACAAAAATATATAATATATAATTACAATTCTTTTACCAGAGATGGGTTGCAGCTGGAAGGGTATCCGCTGTGTAAAACATATGTTGGATAAGTTGGCGGTTCATTCTGCTGTGGCGACCACCGATTAATAAAGGGTTTAAGCCGAAAAGAAAAAGAAAGAAAGAAAGAAAGAAAGAAAGAAAGAAAGAAAGAAAGAAA
>CAIGQQ010031719.1:0-28589 GCA_903798035.1 Danio albolineatus
GGAAGGAAGGAAGGAAGGAAGGAAGGAAGGAAGGAAGGAAGGAAGGATGGATGGATGGATGGATGGATGGATGGATGGATGGATGGATGGATGGATGGATGGATTATAATTTTAAAGTTTTGGGGATACTCATCCCGAGGCCCCAGAGACTATGCAGTGCCATGGATGCGATCCAAGACCCGCGACGAGACGATTGCAAGGCTCCATAATGCTGGACCTCGCTGTATCCCGAGCAGCTGCTTGGCGGAGTAGCAAGCAAGAGACGGATTCCTGTGACCCTCCAAGGACAAACGAGCCTCGAGTTCTCCATCCTCCGGCGCCTAGACTGCAGCTAGAGCTGCGCACCGATGGATTACTCTTCTGTGTTTGGACTCTAAGTAGTGAATATTAAACAACACTGAACTGAACTGAACTCAAACATTAATAACTGGACTGACATTTTCAATTTACTATAACCTTCTATTTGAAGCTGCTTTGACACAATCTACATTGTAAAAGCGCTATAAAAATAAAGGTGAATTGAATTAAAGTTTTAATAATATAATAAATATTGCAGTTTCATAGTGTTTTTATTATTGCTCTAAAATAAATTATTTTTAATTTCTGGGTCAAAAACAACTTTTTCCCCACTGAACACAATATATTTTAGATAAAAAAACATTTCAAATATGTCGGAGCAGTAAACATTCATCTTTTCAGCTTAGTTTCTTTATTAATCAGGGGTCGCCACAGTATAATGAATCGCCAGCTTATCCAGCATATGTTTTACGCAGTGGATTCCCTTCCAACTGCAACCCATTACTGGGAAACACCCATTCACTCTCGTTCACACACATACACTATGGACAATTTAGCTCACCCAATTCATCTATACTGCATGTCTTTGGACTTTGGAAGAAACCGGAGCACCCAGAGGAAACCCACATAAACACAAGGAGAACATGCAAACTCCACACAGAAATGCCAACTGACCCAGCCGAGGCTCAAACCAACGATCTACTTGCTGTGAGGCAACAGTGCTAACCCCTGAGCCACCTCGCTGCCCTGATTTAAAATTACATTTGTTAATAGTCCTGGTCTTCCAGGTTGGGGTTGAGTCTTGGGCTAAAGGCCCACCTCTTAAAAATTAGGTGTTACGAAACACCAACATGGTGCAGCTAAATATAAACTTCGATATAAACGGCCCTGAGAGTAAGGCCCCGTTTACACTAGTGCGTTTTCGTTTTAAAACGCATAAGTTTTGCTACGGTTACGCCATCCGTCCAAACTACGCCGGAGTTTTTGAGCCGCGAAAATGGAGCGTTCTGGAAACGTTTTCATTCTAAAACGCTGCTGCTCCGTCTCAGTGTGGATGGGGGGAAATGGAGACCTTTGAAAACTGATTGGGGCTTTTGGGTCATTGCGTAACCTTCCCTTATTCGCCATTGCGTTCATCGTTCAACCAGCCTTCGTTGACTAACAATAACCAAATGCAGAGCGAGACACATGCTTCCTGTTTATACTTGAATGCGCATGCCCAGAGTTTGCGAATGGTCACGTGATATACGTTTCTGGTGGCGTAGTGTGGAAGGAGATCTGTTGAGAGACGCTTGGGTGAAACGCTAGTGTGGACGCGGATCGTTTTCATGCTAAAACGCCGTTTTAAAACTAAAACGCACTAGTGTAAACGGGGCCTAAATAAGAAAGTATTATTTTATCTGGATATTTATTGGATTTTTAAAAGTTAGAATTTTAGTCAATTTATGATGTTTATTTCTTTAGATGTCCATATAGTTATATTAATTGCATATTTTATTTTATTTTACTTATGGTTTATATATTTTCTTCCACTTAAACTAAAGTATAGAACTTAAGAAATGCTCGCTTAGCAACTATAGCTGAATATATACAATATACTGTATATAGCTGACTAGATAGAGCTCAAATCTTTACAATTGACTTAATTTCAGTTAATAATGATGCACTGCATTACTCACTGCACCACCGTGACACCCAGAGCAGTGAACATGTCTGGCTAAATTATTAAAATAAATCATTGCATTCTGCTGTCTTCGTTACTTTCAAAAACACAGATTTCTTTACTTGAAAAGGCATATTTGGAAATCTTTCTTTTCTTTGGATATAAAGTAAAGCAACGGCACTGGTCAGATCTATAGCATGCTTGGATGTTGGTTTATAAGTGATCTGTTTTTCTCATGTTTCCTTTATCGTGTTCCGACCAGTAGCTTTGCTTTGTGGAGTAGATGTGGAGTATGCTTTTCTGCTGGAGAGACAGTCGTAAAAAACGCAAAAAAAATAAATAAATAAAATAAAAACAACTTGCATATACCTTACTGTATAACAGAAAATTTTAGCAGTTTTAAAACCTTGACTTTTCCAAACCGCTGTAAACCTTGAATCCAATTATCATCCCCTGCCTACCTTTGGCATACTACAGCTCAAACCACTGTAGTTAAATAGCCACTCCTACAATACTAGGAAATAGTCATATAATAAAACAGTTTAACAACACTTCATAGGACAGACTATTCTGATTAAGAGCCAAAACTACACATAAAGTCATGCCAAGAACCAGCTCCAAATCTGTTCAGCAAACTACTGTGTATTATTCTAAGCATTCATGCAATAAAATGCTTTGCTGGCTTTTTGTTTATTAACATTTTGATTCCTCAGAAATGTTCAAATGGATACAGACAATCCCTTCAACGCCCCGTAACAGGTTATTTGATGATGTTCAATCTGGAAAATTCCTGGACTCTGAACCATTTATTGTCTATTGTCTGCTGGAGAATCAACCGGCACAAAGCAGAGAATGCCAAAGCCAACAAAATGTTATGCCTGTCGAACAAAAAAATCAGAGCATTCCAGAAATATCAAACAGGGCCAGCTGGCCTGTTGACATCCACGGGCTTCTTCCATCTGTCAACATGTAAGCTCTTATTATGCTAATATGCTGGAGCTCTTTAAGTGAAACATTACTTTTTATGCCAAGTGCTTTTATTCTGCTAAATCCTTAGTCAGCGGAGAGGTCAGCATTTTTAAATAAGCTGTCCACATTTCATTTACCGTAGTTAAAGGAAACGGGAAAGGTCCATCAATGCAAGGCCATCAGTGTTTAACAAAGTCCGTTGATTCTCTTGTCTAGTTAAAGACTCTTGGACTGGCTGGAATAATTAGATGTCCTCCTATGATCTTCATTATACTTCATTGAAATTATTCCTCACAAAATGATATAGCTTATATCGTAACACTTTACAATAAGATTTCATTTATTCCAATTAGTTTGACTACATATTAGTTAACATTCATTCTTTTACTGAATGTGATACTTATTTATCAGGTGTCACCACAGTGGAATGAACCGCCAACTATTCCGGCATATGTTTTATGTATGGGATGCACTTGCAACCGCAACCCAGTACTGGGAAACATCCATACACACTCATTCACACTCATACACTAAGACCAATTTAGTTCATCCAATTTGCCTGTAGCACATGCCTTTGGACTGTGGGGGAAACCGGAACACCTGGAGGAAACTTACATGAACATGGAGAGAACATGCAAACTGCACACAGAAATGCCAACTAGCCCAGCCGGGACTCGAACCAGCGACCTTCTTGCTGTGAGATGACAGTGCTAACCACTGAGCCACCGTGATCCACCGTAGTAAAATGCAATATTTTACTATATGTAAGGTAATTTAGAAAATTTAGAGTAATTTAACTTTAATAAAGAAACAGAAGCAAGAACAGTTTAGCAGAAACTTAATTCATTTGTTCAAAGGCAAACCGATTTTTTACTATAACTGATAAACCTTTAAAGACAGACCTTATACCAGATATTCAAGGTTGTTAATCAATCATATATACTTTTAGTGAACCTAATAGTTTACATTAATTCAACTATTTGTTTTTATTTTACAGAAAAAAATCCCACGTAACTGAGTCACAGCGAGCAAGAGATCTTTAATTGCACCCACTCCCACACTGCTACAACTGTCCTGTAGAATTTACACTAACTTACTGGCAGCAGTTTTCAGCAATTTACTGTTAGTTACTTTTACAGCAAAAATACAGTGTTAATATGTACAGTACCGCTTATCTTGCTGTACATGTGTTTACAGTATTGTACATCGGTACTGTAAATTCTACAATATTTTTGTCTTCTCACTTGTATTTTAGTAAAATAAAAAAGTAACTTTTACTTCACTGTTCATATATCTATTTGCTCTAAAACAATTCATATGGAAAATCACTCTATTTGCTATGATTGGCTAGGTTTCACAGTCCTCTTTTTTTTTTTTTTTTTACTGCATTTAGATTTACAGCAAATTAAAATATTGAACTATTTCCCACAATGCAACTTTAACAACCTTGAGCCACTGATGTGATCCAAGACCTGTGAAGAGATGATGCCAAGTTATCCCTAATCCTGGACCAGGCCGTATCCTGTGAAGATGCTGTGGTGGTCATGGAGGAATGGAGAGCATGAAGCCGCCTTTCCACTGCACACGACAAACGACAAGCAACAGACCGGAAGCCATTCATTTCTAATGGAGAGTAGTCCGGGAGCTGCGAGGAGTTCCGATCATCTCCGTATGCGGGAAATTCGGATCCGATTTGAGCCGCGGATCCGTTTAAATATTTGAACTCCTGCGACTAGACCGTATGCGACTGGCCGACCGGAAGTAATGTATTTCAGTGTTGTCCAAGCAAGTCCGTGCGCGCGAGATGAGAAATAGGGTTTTTCCGTTATTTTTTTGAATCAGAAAAAGTCTGTATTAAAAAAAAAAATTCTATTCATAAATGAGTAATAAAAATATTATTATAGACATTTTTAGCAGCCTATGAGTTTCAGTATTCATTTATTCATTCATTCATTCAACCATGGTAAACACACGGAGAATAAAGGCTCTTGCACTCCTATTTCGGACACTGCGAGAATCAGCGTCTCCCCCATGGTGCCCCATAACACTGAAAATATTGTGCGACTGCCACAAGGGGGCGTAATCCGACAGTCGTGTCCAAATGTCGTGTGCAGTGGAAAGGCGGCTTGAGACTGATTCCTGAAAGACCTCAGTGACAGATGAGTCTTCACATAGATCCCGTGGGCCAGACTGAACACCCACTGACAACTACTCACACCTGCAGCTTCTCCACAATGGACGTTCAGCATTCTCCAGCCTTCTAGACTACAGCTCTGCACAAGAAGTTTGGCCAGAGAAGAAATGCTCGCGACAACCGAGCCTGGTTTCTCTCAAGGTTTTTTTTCTTCACTTTTGTCAATTGCTGAGGTTTTGTTCCTCGCCATTGTTCCTCGCCACTGGCTTGCTTGGTTTGGGACTTGTGGAGCTCTGCATCGATGGATTTGCTCTGTTTGGACTTTCAGCAGTGAAAATTAAACCACACTGAACTGAACTTCAACTCTGAAAACTGGACTGAAGCAGTTCTTCTACTTCTACTGTATGTTAAGCTGCTTTGACACAATCTACATTGTAAAGGTGCTATAGAAATAAACATGGAATGAATGGAATTGAATAGCATACAGTGACATTCTGCCTAACTGTCATACAGTAAAATACATTTCATATCACAGTTAAATACTGTGTAATTTAAAAAAAATCGTGAGTAGTCCAAGAATCACTGCCAATGACAATCAAATCTGAAATATATATTTTTCATTTCATTTTTGTTATTTTTGCTTTTAGTATGACACAACAGTATTTTGACAGGAAGTTAAGTTGGAGAAAGATTGGGAAAAGAGGTGAGTATAAAAAAGTCCAAGAGTTGGGACTGAAATTTGCCTGCAGCGCAGTTGCAATATATGTCGAAGCACTGCTCATTAAGTTATTAGACCCAACAAGTGTGTGCACTTTCAATAAATGTTGTTTTTATAAATACATCTATTAAGTTCAGTTTTGTATTATAACTTTAACAAAAGCTTTCTTTGAACCACTGTGGAAAGAATGAATGAGAAAAAAAAAATTGTATAACCAGTGCTAATAAAAGCATAAGCCAATTATTCTTAATGACTCATTCAATATTTGTTATCCAAATGGTGAAATATTACACACAAAACAAATCCCAGTGTTTGCATCAAAGGTTATTATTGGTCTTTAGCTTTGCTTTAGATGACAATTGATGATGGATATTTAAACGTGAAAAGCATAATTAAGTATTATCAAACAAGTGAATACATTTCTACCAATTAAAAAAACCCATTTAAAATCGTATCATCAATCATCGACGTTACTAACAGTTTGGGCATCCAAAGATTGGTAGAATCTTATCCAGCTTTAGGGCTGTGCAGGTTATTTAGTTTGGTTCCTCCTCATATATCCTGTATGTGTGCGCCGCCTGCATCAGGTCTGGCTGTGATGGATGAGGTGGATTTAACTCCCAGCGTTGTGTTGACTGGGCTTGGCTCGGCTAAGCGAAAAATAGTGGGATCAGAAAAGTGGAGTATATTCTGCCAGAAGACACTAGTCTTGATGGGAATCTTAGCTGACACAGAGAACAAGATCCTGTCACCTTGACAAAGCAAAATCCACAGTGGGCAACTATACACTTACTGCATGTAAAGTGGGGAACTGGGATTGTAAGCATAGTAAGACAACCGTGGAAACAAGAAAGCTTTTCAAACTGCTATTGGCATGGTTTTCGCTTTCATTTAGTGTTTCCTTTTATTCGGTTCAAAGTCAACTGCACTACTGCACAATGAATTTGCTTTGAAAGAAAGAGGATGTGTTTGCAGGATAAACAACAACCATAAAACAAGTCAGAAAAAATACAATACAGGAAGTCTGTTGGCAGTAGATATGAGGTTGAGTAATAGTTTTTTTTTTTTTTTAATAAAGAGCTAATTGAACCAAGTTGAGAGTATTTTAGCATGTAGTCCATGTGTGTTAGCTTTGAGTTCATCTGTTGTAGTATGTAGAGAATTACAATTCACAGTCAAATGGGAAACTGAACCAACTATATTAAATGTGCAGTAGGTGATCTGAACGGTGGCCGAGAGAGGTTAACGCGCTGCAATTTAAGAAAGCACATGCAATAACAGAAAACACCAGCAAATTAAGATACGATTTTCATCAATTTGACAGCACACCTGTTACAAATTCTCACAAGAGAGGTTAACGCGCTGCAATTTAAGAAAGCACATGCAATAACACAAAACACCAGCAGATTAAGAAACGATCTTCATCAATTTGACAGCACACCTCTTACTAATTTTCACAACACAGACAATGGAAGAAACGCGCAGCAAGTTATTCAAAACATAAACAACAAAAGAAATGCGCAGCAAGTTATTCAAAACACAACGGAAGAAAATGCGCAGCAAGCTGTTAAAAAACACAACAGAAATGTTTCAAGAGGACCCAAAAACATGACGGACACAGCTGATACGGACCCGCCGTGACTGTTGTTCAGTGAAGTGATTGGTGGTCTTTGAAAGGTGGTCTTTAATATCCTGATTACACGATACCGTTGTCTTTTGTAAATTATCAGTCTAATTAATGATCAACTGAAATGTTGCGTTATTAAATAAATTAACTACATCCGTATCTTAGCAGCGGTGTCCGTCATGTTTTTGGGTCCTCTTGAAACATTTCTGTTGTGTTTTCACCAGCTTGCTGCGCGTTTTCTTCCGTTGTGTTTTGAATAACTTGCTGCACGTTTCTTCCGTTGTCTGTGTTGTGAGAATTTGTAACAGGTGTGCTGTCAAATTAATGAAAATCGTATCTTAATCTGCTGGTGTTTTGTGTTATTGCATGTGCTTTCTTCAATTGCAGCGCGTTAAGCTCTCTTGTGAGAATTTGTAACAGGTGTGCTGTCAAATTGATGAAAATCGTATCTTAATTTGCTGGTGTTTTCTGTTATTGCATGTGCTTTCTTAAATTGCAGCGCGTTAACCTTTCTCGGCCACCGTAGATCTGCCCAAATCTGACTCTTTAAAACACAGTCCTTCCCCTGCCATCCAAAGCCACGCCTCCTGAAATCACGAACGCACACCTTAAAGATGACAGTAGACAGCCCACTAGATGTCATTCACCAGTTAGAAGACTTTATAGTACTTTATAATACTACAATTCTGAACGTATAACTATTATATCAAGCACGTTTTCAGTTGTGTAGTTAGCAAAACTTGTCATAATGTGCAATATTTCATGCATGCAAAGATCGCTGGTCTCACTCTCTCACATGCTTTGTCCTAAAGAGACTACTGTATGCTTAGTGCTCGGCCAATGGGGTGCAGGAATTATAATTATTACTAAACCATACTTACATGCTACTTCTGACATGTTGTCATCTAAAATGAACCAATGTGAATACAAAAGCAACTTAAGCTCAGTAAAGCAGGCAAAGCAGAATAGCGCTATTTACTCATGTTTTGTTGTTAAACTAAATAAAAATCTACTTTATCGATGCTGTAAAAGGTCCCTTATGAAACTAAAAATAGTCACAATCAATCTATCGCTGGAAGATTTCAGTGGCTGAACACTTGTTTATATAACCCATTCGTAACAACACGATCTACATCAGCTTTGCGTGACTAAAAGTGTTTTAAAACATTAACCTGTCTTACCTGTCTAAGAGAAATACTTCAGCCATGGTGTCGTCCTTCCACCAGTGTGCAAAAGTAACTCCGATATTGATTCAGGATTTTAAAAGTTTTGATTCAGCATTTGTTTCTACTGGTCAATCTCTTGTGTGCACCTGAACATGCGCAAACGGGTGCGCTGATGTACAAATCTATATTTGCTGACAGACAGTTTGGGCTACTTATCAGAATTATGGGAATTGTCATCCTGACAAATTTTAATTGGATGAACATTCTTTTAGTTGTATGCCTCATACAGAGTATTAAAATCATCCCTGTCAACATTGAGATGTGAAAATAAGGGATACGCCCACCATAATAAGGTTGTACCATAAATTTAGCTTACCCAATTCACCTGTACCGCATATCTTTGGACTGTGGGGGAAACCAGAGCACCCGGAGGAAACCCACGCAACCACGGGGAGAACATGCAAACTCCACACAGAAATGCCAACTGGCCCAGCCGGGGATCGAACCAGCGACCTTCTTGCTGTGAGGCGATTGTGCTACTCACTACGCCACCGTGGCACCCTATTTAATATATTAAATAATCCCATATTAAATATGTTTTTCTGGAGCTGTTTCATTGTAAAGAAGAAGAAAAACAGTTAAACGGTCAGTGTTATTTTTAATATTATTATTTACAAAAGAAAATTGAATAGTATACATTAGCAAACAGTTTAGCTTATTAAAATTAGCTATTATAAAGAAATAGAATCAAGTTATCAAATCTTATTGATCTTTTTCTCATTGTATAACTTACACATTCTGAATAAAGAGCAGCGAATGAATCTCATTTATTATGATTTTTTTGTTTGTTTGATGACGTTAAATATCAGAGGTGTCACTTTAACAATGCACACATCTAACATACATCTGCATTGCACAGAAAGAGCGATGACACCTGTGATAAAAAGGAATTTTTATATTTATTTCAAAGTGTTTCATGTCTAAAAAAACGAACTGACTCACATTTAAGAGCAAAGGGCAGCCCCTGGTGGTTCGGCGGTATGGGTTGTGTATAGGGAGGATCGGCTCTTTAATGTTTATTGCCTCCCTTCAGAGGTAGACTGAAAATACAGAAGAAATACGGAAAAATACCTTTACGGGATGATAGTGGGATAGAACTGTAAAATACGGGAGAATCCCGGGAAAAACGGGAGGGTTGACAGGTATGATTAAAATGCATATAAATACATTTAGATAGTTTACTTTAATCAGTACTTTTGGAATGTGAAGAGACTTTCAACCAGCACAACAAAAAATGTTACTGAAGACATATCACCTGCTGCACCTTTAATGACTCAAAGTGACCTACACAGATTTTTGTCCAGGCAAGCGCAATAAGGATTCTCCTTCCATATTACCAACATAAGCTAGCATGTAGCCTTTCATGTTTATAGCTTTAGCTTGTTTGTGTCACATGGTCAAGATGATCTGCTGAAATGTAAACTGAGTAACAGTTGATTTGAACTCTGCTTGGCTGATGGTTTCAGGCAGGCTGGTCTTAGGCCCCGTTTAAACTAGTGCATTTTCATTTTAAAACGCATAAGTTTTGCTACGGTTACGTCATCCGTCCACACTACGCCGGAGTTTTCGAGCCCCGAAAACGTAGCATTTTGGAAACACTGGAGAGGCCGTTCTCATTCTAAAACGCTGCTGCTCCGTCTCAGTGTGGATGGGGGGAAACGGAGACATTTGAAAATGGAGGCGTGGCTGCTGAGATTCGCTACTGAGATTCGCTTTTGGGTCATTGAGTAACCTTCCCTTATTTGTAAAGCCCCTATCACATAACTCTAACGCCACCGGAAGACAACATGGACAGAAATGGAAGTGTTGTTTGCACTGTTGTCCGTTTTAGGCGCCATTGTGCAGTTAAACTGCCTTTTTTACTGCAACAGCTGCATATATTCGCAAGAGGCAAGCTATTGTTCGAGCACTCGCTAATCGCTCGCATTTCAAGCAGCGTAAGCCCTATTTAAAATGTCGATCGAGACACATGCTTCCTGTTTATACTTGAACGCGCATGCCCAGAGTGCGCAAATGGTCACATGATATAAGTTTTTGGTGGAGTAGTGTGGACAGAGATGTGTTCAGAAACGCTGGGTGAAACGCTAGTGTGGACGCAGATCGTTTTCATGCTAAAAATGTCAGGGTTCTGCCACTCCAGTCTTGTTAAATCCTGTTTTGGTGGCAGAGTCTAGACACTAGCTCTGTCTAGTCCTGTGTGTTGTCATTGTGTCTTTGTATGAGTGCCGATTGTGGGCGCGCTCGGACTTTGCGCGCTCCCGCTTGATGCGGGCGCGTGGGGTCTGGGCGTGTTCGCTCTCGTCCTTGTGATCGTTTGTCTGCGGCGTGCGTTTCATTCCCCAGCATTAAGTCTAGTCGGGTTCCGTTTCGGGTGGCGCTGGGTTGAAACATGCACGCTGCGTGTGTGAGCGGACGGTAAGATGTTTTCATTTTATGGTGTGCTTGTGTCTCACGTTCAGTCCTCTGTTGTTGTGTTTAGCACGTGGTGTGTGTGTTTACACACACACACCGCATGCTTGTGTCGTCATGTGAGCACGCAGTTAATGAGTTCTCTCATTGGCTGCGTGTTCTAGTCTCTATGTGAGTGCATGGCTTGTGCTGTCATGCGCTCTCCTGTCTATTGTCTAGCCCCATCCTCCTCGTTAACCCATTATTAGTCTATCATGGTCACCTGTCTGTTTGTTAATTATTTCTGCTTTAAATTCTCCTCATGTCTGCTGTCCTGTGCCAGTTCGTCGTCAATGATCGTCGTGATCACTCCTGCCTTGTCCTGTCCAGCCCTGCTTTCTCCCTGCCAGCACAGTCAAGTTTGTTTTTGATTGTTTGTTTGTTTTGTTAATGTTTTCCCCCTCGGGGTAGTTTGTTTTGCCTTTTTTCCTTTTTTTTATTATAAATAAATTCCCATTTTATTCCACTTGAGTCCTCGCTCTCCTTTGACCAACCTGAACCCTGACAAAAACGCCATTTTAAAACTAAAACGCACTAGTGTAAACGGGGCCTTAGTATTTCAAAAAGACTGGGGTTTTCACACATAATGTGTTTACATAGAGCCAACAGCTGTTCTGTGGGTAAAAATGTCAAGGAAAATTACAAATCCTGTCACCAGGGGCAGAGCCTTTTCAAAAGGAACACTTTTGTACCAAACATGTCCACACTGGTACCTTAAAGATAAACTTTGCACCTTTAGGGTGCCCTGTGGTACGCATTTGTAAACATTTGCTCTGACGATTTTTGATTTCCTCTGTGACATTCAGATGGCAGGGTCAGAATTTTGGCATTAAACAACATGAGGTATGGATCCATGCAGCCTTGTATTGGTAACCGCACAGACAGTTGGTGATGTGATAACATGGAGGAGATTTTCTGTCCACACTTGAGGCCCCCTAGTACTAACTGAGCTTCATTTAAACACTACAGCCTGCCAGAGAATTTCCGTCCCTTTATGGCCACTGTGCACTCATCTTGTGATATCAGCAGGATATCATGACATGTCACAAAGGACAAATCACTGCTGGTTTCTTGAACATGACACTGTGTTCACTAAACTCAAATGGCACAGTTGCCAGATGTCAATCCATTGGAGCACCTTTGATGTGGAGAAACAGAAGAATTGCATCATGCAATGGAGCAAAATCTGTGAGGAAATTCAGTGCCTTTGTGAATCAATGACTTGAATGCATTTAAGGCAAACAGGGTCCACATTCTAATAAGGTGTACCTAATAAAAAGCCAAATGACATATCAACATTTTTTGTAAAAAATGTAATTATATTTGAATGACTTTAGTTCAAAAATATTCCCAAGTTATGTTCTGATCCTCTGAAAACAATGCCTGCATTGCCCCCATCTGGTGAAAAGTGCTTCCCAGCATGACTTGATGGTTTACAGCTCTGCTCACTTAGTGGTTTACTAGCTCTGTGGTGAATTTTAAAACCCAATTAAATTGCTTCCCATCAGCATTTTATGGCATCTTTTAGTGTTGCACGTTACAGCCATTAATAAAAGGTTCACCACATTTTCCTATTGCACTTTATTATTCACAGATCTGATGTCTTGTTCAGTGGTCAAGCGCTGAGGAATATACTCACAAAAGAGCTGAGATATGTACGTGATATACTTTCAGACAGATGTTTGATGATCATAACGCTGCAGCTCACTTTTATTCTCTGCTTTTCTGTATTACACAGTCATTTTGAAAGAACATCACAGTCATAAACGTGCTGAAATCTCCTATCAAGCAATTTTCTGTTTAATAGACATCTAAACATAGACAGCGTGGCTAAAAAAGGCTCAATTTGGGCTGTTTAGAATAGCCCAAAATAGACAGATTGAACTGACTTAAGATGTGCAGTCATTCATTCCTGGCTATTTGATGATGTGGGGCTATTCTTAAATGTCTTACTGTAGATTTTCACTGCCAGTCCAAAATTTGCCCTGTTTTAGACAAACTGTCTATGTTTGGATGCCTATGTCTATTCGACTTTTTCTATGCGCCTACTTTTTTCATTTGAACAGTAATGAGAGCTGCTGTGTTTCATTAACACATTAGATCACTATCACTTTAAGCATAAGTTTTTGTGGAACGGACTGAGTGGAAATCCGGTATATGTGACACAAGTGACTTGTTTGTAATGATTATCATATTATTGAAACCAAAGTTATCAGCGTTTTGTTTTTATTTTATCTTTGGCTAATGGCCAAAAAGCTGTCAAAAGTCATATTTCTACTGCAGCATTCAATTATTGTGTCCATTTTCTACTCCATACTTAGTTTCAAACCTGTGCAAAACATTCTGAACAAAACACTGCTGGTTACCAGTGTACAAAGCTGTAGAAAAAAGTAAAAAAAAAAAAAAAAAAAAAAAAAGAGAGAGAGAGAGAGAGAGAGAGAGAGAGAGAGATGGAAAAAATCTTACATCTTAAAAAAATAGTAAAGTCCCACAGAATATAGTATCAGTATAGCATATAATATCAGTAAACAATGAAATTTTAGGGGCCTAAAAAATGCAAACTTTTAGAAAAATGTATTTCTCCATGTGAACCACGTAATTCTGTAATTTGATAACACATTCATTCCTGACAGGGGTGCCGCTAACAATTTTGGGCCCCATGAAAAAATATGAGGATGGGCCCCCTACTACCAAGCTAACTATCAAAACTCTTTGTCTGCAATGAAGTTATACTGACGTATGCATTTTATTATTGATTTTGTCCACTACTTATCAGTATTTAGTAGGAGAACGGAAATGACTGTAGCTAGCAGATGTTCAAATGTAAATGTAGTACAAAAAAAGGAACAGTAATCAAATATTCACTGAAAATTTCACATTTCTAAACACACAAACCACCAATGTGAAACTATTTAAATAACTGTACAGCAATAGTGTCTCGTACAATGCGCAATACACTGGAACAGTGACAAAAATCAATAAGACACAAAATTATATTACAATGAGACCCATAAATAAGCCAAGACACATAAATGATGCTGAATGCATCAGCCGCGTAATTAAAGTGCACTTATTATTTGTAAAGTTTTCAGTGTGAACGCACTACTGACACTATTTATACTACAAAATGTCGTAGAATAGTGCATAAGTATGCGATTTGAGACGCAGATGATGTTAACCTCGAGGACATCGCTGCTTTGACAGTTTACCTGACGATCACACTCAAAGCATCAACTCTCTTCCCGCTACTGACGGACTGAACCATACAGTGAAAGAAGGGGGGTGCAATTTGACAGTGACAGACACGAGAGGCAGATATAAGCCGTATTTTTATTTTTTATTTCTAATAAATAGTTTGACTTGTAATTTAGAGATACATTCATAATTTATATTACATTATAGAACTGTTATTAATTATAAAGCAGATCTCTGGGGGCCCCTAGAGTGCATGGGCCCTTAGAATCATCCTAACTTTCCCCCCCTTAGCGGCGCCCCTGATTCCTGATATTGCTAATAACTTTATTTCTTTCTTTTGAACTGATTACTATAATAATATTATAATAACATTGGTTAATGGGCTACACTGTAAAAACCTGTAAAATTTGCATTAAAAAACAGCAGTTGTGATTGCCAGAATTCTAATGTACTAACAAATTACTAATTAATTTTTACAGTGTTAACATATCAATATTCTGATTTATTAACATCTAAGGTAGACCCTTGTACAGGGGCGGACTTAAGCAATAAGCGAGGTAAGCAGTGGAATTAGGGGGCCCTGACCAATGCCAAGAAGCCAATATTAATCATATAGCTGTTTTATACGTTTTCTATCATATGTTGTAAATTCTGTCTATAACTGTTAAGATTTTATCGTCATTACTTCTATTCAAAACTGGAGGGCCCATGAATATTAGAAAGTTTCTTCTGTACTGCACATGCAAGAGATGAGGGTGGTTCAGAGACACTGCTGGTCTGCCAGTGATCATCAGAGTAGAGCTGAGATAGAGGCAGGTAGAGTGTGCTAGATGGAGAATTTTGAGAAAATGTGGGGAGAAAGTAGAAATAAGACAACCAATGAAACGCAGCTACCTCCACGATCCTGCTTTCTGCCTCAAGCACCCATCAGATGATGAGCGCTGGCTAATCTAATCTACAAAGAAAAAATATCTCTAGAGAAAGAGAATGTTCAATGCCAGAGCTCCAAACCTGGAATTGCTTAGGACCACCAAATCACCTTGAAAAAGATCCCCAAAAAGACCACCCCTGCCTTTGTAATAAGCATCCAGACAAACCACACCACCAATAGCAATGAATGACCACATGATTAACCAAAGCTCATCACAAACAGCTTTTCTACAAAGAAACACAACTACAAAACACCATCATGGTAACACATTGTGACACTAATGCAGTGAACATTATTTATCAACATTAAATGTAACATTTAACTCTAATCTATGGTTATTTGCCGTATTTAGCAAGGAAATGTATTCCCTGTAAAAGGCATTAGTTCCTTTGGGTCCCACTTTATATTGTGTCGCTTATACCTGTGAACTTACATAGTAGTTAGACGTGTAAGTAGTATGTAACTACAGTGTATGTACACACTGGTACATAGTATTTACTTGTGTAACACTGGTGTAACTACACTCTAAAAAAAAAGGTTCTTCAGTGGTTCTTCAGAAGTTCTTTACGATATTTGAGGTGCTATTTAGCACTTTTACTGTGTAAAGAACTTTTAAAGCACCATGAAGGTTCTTCAGTGGTTCTTCAGTGGTTCTTTAAGGTGGTCAGGGTGCTATATATAGCACTTTTACTGTGTAATGAACCTTTAAAGCACCATAAAGGTTTTTCAGTGTTCTTTGGGGGGTTTAAAGTGCTATACAGCACCACTACTACTGGTTAGCACTTGTTCTTATAGCTAATTCTCATAACTCTTATGCTTGTTTTATTTGCGGAAAGGGTAAAGTAACATTATGAGCACCTTAAAATATAGGTGCTATATAGCACCATTTGATAAAAGTACTATATAGCACCTATTTTTTAAGGTGCTGTATAGCACCAAAAAAGGTTCCCCCCTCGTTACGACCAAAGAACCAGTTTTGGTGCTATTTAGCACCTTTTTTTTTTAGAGTGTACACTCATGTAACAACCCACCGAATAGTATTTGTAAGTACAAATGTGTAACAGGACATTGGTAACAACACTAGGAAAGTACAAAGAAAAGAGAGAATGTGTTCCCACTTTGCAAATCATGTACTTGTGAACACTGTATATGGTAGAACTAATGCTGCATTAGAAGGTTTCACCTTTCAAAAGTTACTGTTCATACATTCATTCATTTTCTTTTCGGCTTAGATGGGTTGCAGCTGCAGGGCATTCGCTGTGTAAAACATATGCTGGATAAGTTGGCGGGTCATTCCGCTGTGGCGACCCCAGATTAATAAAGGGAATAGGCTGTGTAGTGGCTATTTTCTTTAAGGAGGCTCTCTCAGTGGTCAAGAAGACAAATTCTTACACAAAAGGGTTTTTTAAAGTTTTATTCTTTGCAAAGAAGGTCGGACAGTCATACAGCAACGCAGGTTTCTGCAGAGCGTGAGACACTGAAACAGAGTGTGTTCTCTTTTTATCTAGCTTGCTAAGCTCACAAGGTCATTAATGACATACAGAATGAATCAAACTTACATCAACGCACACATTTAACCATTGACTGTCTATATTTCAGTCTTAACTACCACCTGAACACATAGCTTGTTAAATCCCCATGCACTGTATGTATCCAGATCTTGTCTGGTGATAAACAGATGTTAAAGTGGTCACACATAGCCTAATGTAAACAGTACATCCATGGAAGAATAAAAGAACAGACCTTTATAATGTATATAAATGAATTTCCACCACAGCTGAAACGAAAATGAATTTTATTTTACACTTTATATTGTGAACCGTTCCTGTGGAGTTACCATGTAACTACACTGTTATTAAAATGTTGCATAGAAGATATTTCTACAAGTTACACAGTAATTTGTGACCATTTTACACTTTATATTAAGTGGACAGTTCCTGTGGAGTTACCATGTAATTACACTGGTATCACAAGGTGAAACCTTCTAATGCAGCATTAGTTCTGCTATACAGTGTTTACAAGTACATGATCTGCAAGCAGGTGTGGAAGTGGGAAAACATCTGCAAGTACACAATGCACTTACATAACTCTTGTTACAGATGTGTACTTTCCTAGTGTTGTTACCAATGTCCTGTTACACATTTGTACTTACAAATACTATTCAGTGGGTTGTTACATGAGTGTAGTTACACCAGTATTACACAAGTAAATACTATGTACCAGTGTGTACATACACTGTAGTTACATACTACTTATACATCTAATTACTATGTAAGTTCACAGGTATAAGCAGCACTTAATATAAAGTGGGACCCATTTTTATAATAATGCAGTTAATGTACTTAATTTTATGGCAACATTCATTCATTCATTTTCCTTTCGGCTTAGTCCCTTTGTTAATCCGGGGTCGCCACAGCGGAATGAACCACCAACTTATCCAGCATTTGTTTTACACAGCGGATGCCCTTCCAGCCACAACCCATCTCTGGGAAACACATCCATACATTATTATTCACACACATACCCTACAGACAATTTAGCTTACCCAATTCACCTGTACCGCATGTCTTTGGACTGTGGGGGAAACAGGAGCACCCGGAGGAAACCCACGCAACCACGGGGAGAACATGCAAACTCCACACAGAAATGCCAACTGGCCCAGCCGGGGATCGAACCAGCGACCTCCTTGCTGTGAGGCGAACGTGCTACCCACTAGGCCACCGTGGCGTCTTTTATGGCAACATGTTTATTCATTTTTTGTAAGTAAAGCTGCTGTTAACTAGGTCATTTTTAACAAATCCTGGCCTTTGTTTTGATTTGTACAATAATTTTATCCCTAGAATCATTGTTTTGATCATATTACGAAGATGGCATTTAATAAAATATCTTAGTGGTGTTTTCAGTTTGTCTAAATTTGGATCTACAGCAAAGTATTGTAACCCCTCTAATGCACTATATGGTTTCAACTGCACAGTTCTAATATTTCAACTTTCTGTCTTGATTTGATCTGTCTCATTATTTATATACTGCATGGGGAAACAAGTAATAGTGCATGCATTAGTGCAAGAAGGCTTAACACACTTAGACAATAAACCAAACAATAAAACCAGAAATATGGGTATACTGAACATGTGACACATTATTGTCACGCCGTTTATTCATCTGAATCACTTTAGCAGGGCCTTTATTTGGAAAGATCTTTCAGAAATGTAATCAAATGTTGATTCATGGGTACATTCATGTAAATGTCATCAGCCTACATGGAACTGACATCTACAACAACAATATAGCAAGTAGCTGTTTACAAACTCATGGCCTGAAATATACAATTGTACTGCAACTTGTGCGCCCTCTTATGAGGAAAATAAATAAATATCACAATAATGAAACACTGAAACGTCAGAGGGTTTTCAATGCTGTCAGAAAGGACCAAAATCATTTTTCAAAATTACACATACGTCGTTAATGTCAGTATTTTTCCCACGGTTTAAGGTGAAGAGAAGGGATAATCAGCATCATTTACAGCAGGAGAGCGAGAGAGAGAGATGGGGGAGTGTCATCAGCATCTCTCAGTGTTTGGTTATTCGTCGCGGTGAGGCTTCTCTACAAATCGTGGAAATGATATTTTATTCTAATATACAGTGAACATACCGATGAAATCTGTTCAACTCCTGATACCGAATCTTCTGTCGACTTAAGGTAATGCCCAAACAAATTCGTCTTGCGAAAGACCAAGCCATTCTGTTCGAATGACTGAATAATCTTGTTTTGCCTGCATGCCAGCGTGTTTCTGCATATTATTACATTTTCTAATTATGAGCAGCAACGCGCCGTCATCACGTTAAATACGAAAAAACGAGGCTCACAAAGAATTATCAGTCGATTTATGATTACCTGACGAAAAAGTATTAACTGCATCGCTGGATTGAAAATTCGTTTATTCCGAATGTATTTGTTGGTTTATTTATTTTTGGAGCCGATAATATGACCAACTTGTCTTTGTTTACAGTATGTATGTGTTACGAGTACTGAACCAGCATGCTGGAGAAATTGGTAACGAATCAATCCATCTCGTTTTGATATTGCTGCCTACAAAATACATGTAGAAACGCTCATAGAATTTGTAATTGCTTTAATGGTTAGCAATAGAACTATATTAGTTTTACAGCAAACTATAATGTGCCTTGTTGTTCTATTAGTGTTAACATTTTTAAGTCCTAATGGAAGATGCTCCAAAACTATATATATATATATACATAAAACACACTGGTTTTAATTACCATAATTTATGGTTTATAAATGTTATTTTAGAGGAAACCATTACAAATGTTGTGACCGTTTTCATGCTAAAAAATGTGAACTATTATGGGTAGTTAGCCATTTACAGAATTATGTTAATGAAAGTAGAAATAATTCACAAAATTGCAACATTTCTTTTCCACAGAATCCCTCCAAGATCTCAGTGTTTGACTGACCTGGACAATGGACCACTCATTTTTGCTAATATGGGCTCTTGATACTAAATTACAGAACTTTTATACTTGATGGCAACGGCTCATGCACTCCAAATCATATATTAAACACCTTTCATTTGCTATTCGGGAGGTGTTCTAATGGACCTGCCATCGGAGACTGTGTAGGTGTGGATTTGCTTTTGACATTATGGGTTGTGGAGGCTCCAGGACAGATGTGTTGGAACCGAGATACATGGAAAGCTGGACCAAAGAGACGGAGTCCACTTGGCTGACCAGCACGGATACAGACATCCCCCTGTCCTCCATCCAAAGCATCCCCTCAGAAAACTCTTCAGAGGGAGGCTTTCCATCAGAGAAAACTGCCACCCTGGGTAAGACTGAGAGTGTCGTTTATTTCACTTTCAAAAATCACAGTTTCAGTTAAACGTGGTTAAACACATCTGACATCACATTTGAACTTAGTCAGCCTGGTGTAACCCATAAAAGCCTTCAAGAGGGATTTCTTTGCCAAAAGCCCAGGGAAAGTGTTGCGAGTCTCCTGTTGGTGAGCAATTCATTGAAGTAGGCCTCTTGTTGCCATGGCAATGGTTAAATCTCTTCAGTACTTCAATACAACAATATGAGCAGGGACGAGCACAATAAGCACTCCATACCTCTTTGTGCAGAGTTGTTACACTTTAGGCAGTAGTGTGTAAATGAAAGAATTCAGATTAACCGCTAATGGATCATTAAAGTGGCATCCATAATGACTACAGGTGTCATTAGTTCAATTCTTGTCTTGTTTTGTTTTAGGGTTTTTAGCCCTGTTGGTGAGATGTCAGTATATCAAGTCAGCTTCGTTTGTATAACGTTTTATACGATACGTATGTCAGTGCAGCTTCATAGTGATAATCAAAAATAGCTAAATAACATGTGAAAACTCGACTGTTGATTTCAGATTCACATTCACACTTGCAGAGTATCTTTAAATTAATGCTAGACTTTAAAAATCCAAACATACTGCTATTGCTCTGTCAGTGTGTTCTTTTGAACAAGTCTGAACACTGCCATCTCAACCCAGGTGCGCAACATGAAATACAAATATAACACTCACCAAAGACACCTTGACAAAGCAAAACAGGATATGATTTGACTAGATAAAACAGGCAGAGTCCACTTGTTTCTCTCTTCATAATTGCAATGTCGCTCATTAATTCAATATAGGTGTCAGAAACACATCTAACTGCAGCCTATTTTTATTTTTGTGCTTCACAAGGGGTTTTTGGCTCTGTTGTGACTTTTTAAAAAATCTTTAAGTTTCTTTGAGCTCTCAATTGAAAAATAAAACGCATCAAATTTCTCACTTGGCCTAAGCAAACAAATATGGTGTGGTATTTATGTACATCAAAACCTCCTAAAGCATGTTGAAAAATGAAGTAAGAGCTGTCCTTTCGCCAGTGATGGATGACTTATGGCTTATCAGTAGGGATGGGCGATACCAATATTTTTGTTTCCGACCCGATACCAAGTATTTTAAGACAAGTATCATCGATATCGATACTTAAATAGATACTTATCAATACCTAAATGAAATATTTTGGTGATAAAAAAAAATGTTTATCACCTTTATTATTATTATTATTATTTTTATTATTATTATCATCATCATTAAATAAAACACAATTCTTTTTTACATTTTTTAAAATTACAGAACTATAATTGGCTAAACAGCATCATTCATTCATTTTCTTTTCGGCTTAGTCCCTTTATTAATCCGGGGTCACCACAGCGGAATGAACCGCCAACTTATCCAGCATTTGTTTTACGCAGCGGATGCCCTTCCAGCCACAACCCATCTCTGAGAATAAACAGCATCATATATAATGTAAAATAATACACTGCACAACTGAATTTTTTCACCTTATTTAAAGGTCAAAGCAGCAGAACTTTGGATTGATTCTTAAAGTTAAGTTGCAATATTCATTTGTGCTTGCTGATTTTAATCAGTTTCCAGTTTTTTTTTTTTTGAAGAAACAGCAGAATGTATTTTTTTCCCCCCCTTTAGCTGATTACTTTTACGATAACTCCAGATTATACTTCGTTTACGTTCAGTCATGTTGACAGCTCTGCTCTCGAGTTTTACAACCTGCGCTGGGTGTGTGTGGTGTCTGTACCACTGTGTCATGAGATAACACTGACCTATTAGCGGAGATACAGCAGAAGAATATTATACTTTCTATTGGTGTTCCTATTTAAGTAAATTATTATATAACATGCGGCGCTATAATTATTGAGATATTTCAAAATCTCTGATCACTCAGTAAAAAAAAAAACCTAGAAATGATCGATACTTTTACTTTGATACATTCCCAGTATTGAAAATATCAATACTTCAGGATCAATCCGCCAATCCCTAATTATCAGTGGGTTTAAACAATATGAATGTCATATCTGGTCTTGACAAACTGGTCAAACAGGTTAGTGTCAAGAATTTGTCTCTTCGTCAGGGCCTTCAGTAAAGTTTCTGCCCCGTGAACACTCAATTCTTATAAATGAAAAGAAAATATTCATGTTAAAATGACACAAGGAGAGTATGAAAGTGTTAGATCACCCCAAAATATTACTTACACACTCAATTAATAACTTCCTCTAAACCCCTGAGATCATATTTAGAACAAATGAAGACATTTTAGGTGAAATCTGAGAGCTTTCTGGCCCATCACAGTGTAGAAAAGTACCAAGAACATAATCAAAACTGTCCATGTGTCATCAGTGCTTCAATTGTGATTTTATGAAGGTACAAGTGTACTTTTGTGTGGACAGAAACAAAAAGTATGACTTTATTTAACAGTTTCTTCTCTTCGGCATCATGAGCATACTGTGCACTGCATACATGTTGTGCTGCTGACGCATTCTTTGGATGCATAATTTTGTGGGTTATACATCAGCAGCACAACATGCAATGCTTTCATGAACATGTGACCTGAACTGATTCTAAAGAAACTGTGGAAAAATGTATTTATTCAAAATCTTTTATTTTATTTTTTGCAGAATGAAATTAAAAGACAATTTGATGCAAGTGTCATGAGGTGCAACATCCATAGGAAATAAGTGTAAAAATAAATGTCCATATTTTAAAGACGTAGCACAGGACTATGCAATCTGATTCAGGAGTTCTTGTCCTTTAAACGGTGTCTCAATCAGGCAGTGAATCATTGGTTTTAATCAAGGTGGATCTAAAACACAGCAAGTTTAGAATGACTTCACAGTTCACTGGAAATGTCCAGGCTGGCTTATTGAAATCCACAATAACCATGCATAAAGCCAGATGGCTGCAAATAGCAACTGCTGCTTTGTTGTTGCATTGCCTCAAAGCACGTATGCACAGATTTTACTGTATTTTCTTTATTACAACATTCATTCATTCATTTTCGTGTCGGCTTAGTCCCTTTATTAATCCGGGGTCACCACAGCGGAATCAACCGCCAACTTATCCAGCATATTTTTTACACAGCGGATGCCCTTCCAGTCGCAACCCATCTCTGGGAAACATCCATACACACACATTCACACTCATACACACCGGACAATTTAGCCTACCCAATTCACCTGTACCACATGTCTTTGGACTTGTGGGGGAAACCGGAGCACCCAGAGGAAACCCACGCAACCACGGGGAGAACATGCAAACTCCACACAGAAATGCCAACTGACCCAGCCGGGGCTCGAACCAGTGACCTTCTTGCTGTGAGGCGAACGTGCTACTCACTACGCCACCTTGGCGCCCATTACAACATTCACTGTTTTAAAAATATTTTAAACTTGTAAAACTCATTCTTGAGGTGCGACTGATCACAGAGAGCTGGAACTGATCTTTAAATCCCAGTTTCTTTGCAAATCTTGTTGCGTGGACATGTTTATACGTGTTACTATGGAGACATGTTGATACGTGCCTGTCAATCAATTTGGTGAGTTGGAAAAAAACACTGCTACGTTCCGGTGGGCATTAAAATCGCTGGGATTTTGATGTCAGAAAATATTGGTAACACTTCATTTCGATGGTCTATTTGAGTATTAGTAGACTTACTACTAAATACTTGTTGATACTGACATTCAACAGACATTTAACTGACTATATGAAACTTTACAAGTACATGTCAACTTACACTAATCCTACCCCTAACCCAACCCTAACCCCAACCTAACAGTCTACTGATGATCTAATGAGAATTAGTTGCAATGTTACTCAAATATAACAAACGGAACATCAAAATAAAGTGTGGCCGAAATTTTTAATAGACTTGATGTGTTCATTTCATGACTGTGGACACATTATACCTACTGTACACACAGTTCTGTCCAAACATCTTCCAAAATTTGATTTTGCGTAATAGGAGCCCTTTAAACAATTTACAGAGATATCTATGTTTTACACAAACATTTGATACAGCAATGTATCGTTATACCCCTATACTTAAATACATAGATGTCAATTAGATTGGAAAATATTGCTGAAATGATCACCTTTAGAGTGAGAATTGCTGATGTCCTTGTTGTTGTCTCATTAAAGATCTCTTTGATGACGGTTTGCCGACACCAGCTCAGGCTTATCTGAAAGTGTGTTCTGCCATGTCTGAGGTGGGCCTGAATGACATGAAAACTGGCAGCACCCCAGCAATCCTCTCTTCTCAAGAGCAGGACGTGCTGTCTTCATCTGCTACCACTGTGCAGAGGAGAAGTGTGCTGCGGACTGAAGAAATAGTGAGTATTTGAATTGAATTTGTTGCCAGGGTTTCTGCAGCTCGTACAAAAATCAGGGATTTTTTTAAGGCCATTGTGAACGAAATGTATGATGGATGACTATTTAAACGTTATAATACAGATAATTAGCATAAAAAAGAATCAAATATATTGCAAGTAACTGAACTCACATTTGTATAGCACTTTTCACAGTAATTATTGCTCCAAAGCAGCTTTGCAAAAGGTGTATGTTATTTGTAATATTGGTCCCACTTTATATTAAGTGGCCTTAACTAATATGTTCTTACACCGAAATTAATAATTCGTTACAATGTGCTTATTTTGTAAATGCCTGTTTTTACATTGTACTTATGCTGATTAAATACCTGTGTAATTACATCTGTAATTAATTTCCGTTATTACATTTGTAAATACACTGTTGACCATCCCATACACATTATCCCACCCGTTAAACCTACTGATACCACCAAACTTGTCCTTAACTATACCCCTATTCCAACTCAAGAGCACTACAAGTGTTTTCAAATACATTATGAACACAGTAAGGCCCAATCCCAATTCTACCCCTTTGCCCTTCCCCTTATTCCTACCCCTCGTTTTGCGCGTTCACGTCAAGGGGTAGTGGTGTCCCAATTCTCTTTAGCTTGAAGGGGTAGGGCTAAGGGCAAGGGGTATACACCCCTTAGAACGAAGATTTTTCAGGACCACACTTAAAACGGAGGGGTAAGAAAATGTCCCAGAATGCACCTAGCACAGTGGCAGGATAGCTGAACCCGGAAGTAAGGAGATCCACAAATTAGTATTTTATGTCATTATTACAAATTTTTACGACAAACAAACATATGTTTTAATATATTCATAACCACGTTCGTCTTTTACCGTCATGTTTAAAAAAAACACAAAAAACCGCTAAATTTCGCGACCTATAATCCATAATCATAACTCCTGTACAGCAGTCCCACAACATTCTGACACATGATGACACTCGAATACCCTGTCAGTAATGTCTAGTGGCTGTGAATGAGCTTTTTACAGTGGCTGCTATAATGTTAATGTTGTCTTTGTGTGTTTACATAGATAAATATGGCCACTTTGGCAAAGTGTATAAGCAAACATTTTCATGATGTACTTAAGGATTTATTCACAATTAAATCAGTTTTTGCTAAATTGAATCCAGTTATAGAGCTGTGGTTTATGAGGAATTTATTACAGTGTTTATCATGCTTAAACCCCGGTAGCTGTTATAAGTTCATGGTAAAGCACAGCTTCGTAGCACTTATTTCTTTTGGAAAACCGGTATTGCATATAAAAACCAAAGCTTCTTTGGCTCAGTAGTGACAGTGAAAAGTTTACCAAGCGATATTTACAGGTGTATGTTTATAGTGTATTTTACAACAGCTTTTAATGGGCTCAACCAATCAGATTTGAGGACTATAACTATCCATTATATAATTAGAATTTTAAAATATCATTTATTTATAGACTTTTTAAGAAAACCGTAGGTGCAGACATCTGCATGTAAGAAACTTATGCTGTGTTCACACTAGACACGTTAAGTCAATGCAAAGACGCAAATACAGATCCTGTGGCATGTTTTACGTGAATGAGGCAGCGCGAATTATGTGATTTTCATGAAGGAAACATCGCGAGTTGAGCGTCTTGCATGTTTGACACAAATCGAGTTGGAAAAAACTGAACTTCAGCGGACGTTCATACCACATTAACCAATCATGAACTTGCGCTTGTAGGGGAGTGATTATGACTTAGTGCCTGTTGTTGGTGTCTTGAGAGGAAATCCTCTTGCTGACACCGAAAACAGCTCATCAAACTGGGCTCGGCTCAGTCTGAAGGACCGCTGAAAGCCTCCATCATGCAGATATAGTGTCTGGAGGAGTTGATGAACTCACAGAGCTGATTGCACCTTTTTAAAGGATCTAGCGGACTTTCAAAGGATCTAGTGGACTCAGACACTGCACCGATCGAATCTACAATGTTTTTCAGCCTCCCTAAAACACATAAGCACAGCTACTATCTCAATACAATCCATGTTAACCATTTAGCAACAAAACTAGCGTGAATGACGCAAGTACAATCATAATGTTGAGGTGTCTATTTGCGAAAAATGCAATTTATTTGCGAGTTTTGCGTCTGGTGTGAACACAGCATAAGCATGTAAATATACACTGTTTTTGTAAATTACACAGTATTTAACTGTAACACAAACTAGTTTACCGTAGGACAGTTATACAGCGTGTTACTGTATTTTAAAGTTGCATTGTGAAAGTGACTGTAAAATATACAGTAAAGATATACACTTAATTCCGTAAATTTATATACAACAAGATAAATGGTGCTGTAAATGTAAATACAGTATCTTTGCTGTAATTGATTTACAGTAAGGCCCCGTTTACACTAGTGCGTTTTCGTTTTAAAACGCATAAGTTTTGCTACGGTTACGCCATCTGTCCACACTACGCCGGAGTTTTCGAGGCACGAAAACTTGACTAATAATAACCAAATGCCGAGCGAGACACGTGCTTCCTGTTTATACTTGAACATGCATGCCCAGAGTGCGCAAATAGTCACGTGATATACGTTTATAGTGGCGTAGTGTGGACGGAGATCTGTTGAGAGACACTTGGGTGAAACGCTAGTGTGGACGCGGATCGTTTTCATGCTAAAGCGACGTTTTAAAACTAAAATGCACTAGTGTAAACGGGGCCTGAGTTACTGGCGAACTGCTGCCAGTGAGTTACTGTAGACTCTACAGGAAATTGTCAACAGTTTAACCTTACAACCATCTTTAATAATCTGTCAATATTTATCAGACCAAATGGCAGGACAACAGGATGTCCACCAAGCAAGTGACCATCACTGTGACTCAAAGTATCCGGCAGGTGGACAAGAGCGGAAAGATCAAGGAGACATCGCAGACGACCTATGAGCTGATGAAGCCGGTGGACGGTCTGATGACCGCAGCGATCAACTCGGTGCCTCAGTGAGGTTCCAGACCTCATGAAGATTGTATCTGGATTGCCTGAAAGCTTTGGTGAAGGTGTGGACCAAAGAAGCACAAAGCAGGGACGACCTAAATGAAGAAATTCATCAGTGCTGTGATTAACGGGTTTCATTCAAGGGTCAAAGAATTGTTCGTTTTTTGTTTTGTTTTCTCCCGGTTGCATTTGACCGCTTTATAAATGTCTATTTTTATGTACATCTTTTCTCTATAGTGCGTGTCAAAATAATGTTCAATGTTGTTTACTGATGGCAACAAAACGAGTCTTAGTAAAGGATCTACTGTACATACAATGAAAGCACATGGCGGATCAAGAAGTGCAATTGAGTGGCCTACTGACTCACTTTGTTAAAAGTGTTCAAAAAAAAGTACATCGTTTAAAAAAATACCAACAACATTTGTGTTTTATTTGTTTGTTTGTTTGTTGCCAGTGGCTTAAAAGTCGATGTAATGCGTTTGACTTTAGATTTGAAAATCAGGGCTCTTTTGTACATCCTGCACACTTACAGTACTACCCCACGTAGGAGGGGACGTTTTCGCGACCTTGCGCAACGTTCCCTAAAAGTTCTGTAAAGGTGACGAAAGTTCCAAACCTTTAGAGAACGTTAGGGACGTTCTTAAAACGTTCCCTTTTGGTTATGAAAGTACTGTTGCTCAACGTTCCCAGTATGACTTTAGGGGAACGTCCTGTATTGGTTATTCTACTGTCATCTTGTAACGTTTAAAAGAGAACATTTGGGACTTTAACAAAACGTTCCCAAATGGTCCTCTGTTGGTCAGATGATAACGTTCCTAATATGACCTAAGGAGAACGTTCTGCTTTGGTCCTTCTTTAGTCATACGGCAACGTTAAAAAGAGAACATCTAGAACTTTAACAGAACGTTCCCAAATAGTCCTCTGTTGGTCAGATGATAACGTTCCCGATGTGACTTATGGGGAATGTTCTGCTTTGGTCATTCTATGGTCATATAAAAACGTTAAAAAGAGAACATCTGGAACTTTAACAGAACGTTCCCAAATAGTCCTCTGTTGGTCAGATGATAACGTTCCTAATATGACCTATGGAGAACGTTCTGCTTTGGTCCTTCTTTAGTCATACGGCAACGTTAAAAAGAGAACATCTGGAACTTTAACAGAACGTTCCTAAAT
>CAIGQQ010031721.1:0-17464 GCA_903798035.1 Danio albolineatus
ACACACACACACACACACACACACACACACACACACACACACACACATACACTTGCATGTAAAAATGCATTACTAGAAAAGCAAGAATGTGTGATTATGCATTCAGTCTCTATAAAGCAATGCAAAGCAAACAAATATTTCTTACTAGGTTTCTTGGCTTGTTCCAAGTCCAAATATCTACAAATTTCTTAAATCAATAAGCATTTGCTAGACAACTAAAAAAATATATTGTCTTGTTTTCACAAACAATATCAAAAATAAATGATTTTCTTTCTAAATAATTTGCCAACGGGGTAAGAACAAAAAGGGTTAGAAAGCAAATTACCTCATTGACAGATTATTTAGCTTATTTTAAGGACAAAACTAACTTAATCCTGACTTATTTTTTCTGAACACAAGACAATATTTTTGTTCATCCAGAAAATTCTTCTTGATTGAAATATTTTTTAGATATTTGAACTAGAAACGAGGCAAAAACTCTAAGTAAAAAAAAACAATATAGAAGCATAGCCATCCACAGAGAGCAGCTCATGAAACACGTACCCTCCAAGCCATCTGTTCTGTGACATGTACGGCTAATTCACAATTCAACAGGAAAGTAGACCATTGAAGTAGACTAATTTAATCAATGACAAATTAATAGACTTCTGTAGAGCAAGAAAAGGCATGTATAAACTTGCACCGTGCCGATGACCAGTCTTTTGTGGTACAATAAAACGAGGTTGCTTCGGTCCATGGCTGTGAATTATTAATTGCTCTCCAAAGCAGGAATGTTTGCTAAACAGTGAGGTCTTCTCTAGTTCAGTTCTTCTGCTCCACTGCTGCAGAACCCTCGGGACGCGACGACTGAACATTTCTGAGAGCCTGTTTACGAATCGCTGACCGTCTGTTTCAGAACAGAACATACAGAGACTGTGAAGATGCTTCTGACGGTGCTGTGATATACGAATACAGTAAGATGGGCGGACTGACACGTAGATGCGTTAATACATAAGATCACAATACATTCTTTGTTTTTGTTAACAACCCTATTAGAATAATTCACAAAAATTGCATTCACTAGGTGGCAAGAGTATTTTTTTATGCAGATTTGTTCACACATTCATTTAATATTTGCTTTATGTGCACTTAAAAAAAGATGTTGGCTGCTTGTTCAAACTATTTTTCACAATTGTTACGTTTGTTTTTTTAAAAACTTAATTGTTTTATGTTCGATCAGTTAAATTTGTAAAATCAATAAAGATAACTTAATTGATTTGTGTTGGGATGACATGAAGGAATTGTGTGGAACCCAGCGTTGTTTTTATAGTGTACCCTGTAAAACAAGAAATGACTAAAGGTCATCACAACAGCTGTTTTTGTTACTTTTGCTTATTTATTTGTTTTAAGTTAATCAGTTTAAGCTTTTTTTTTTCAAATACAACGTTTAACTTAATATTTTTAGTCAGTTTGATTGAATTGAGTTGAGGTGACTAGAAAAGTTCATTTAATTCAAATTCAACAACAACAAAGGAAGCAGTAATTTATTTGCTTATTTACTTTATATATTTTCACTCATTATATTTTCATATAAGACATATATTTCTAACCTTTATAATCTCTATATTTACTGCTTTTCATACCAATTTTATCCAATTGTCCCATTTGAAAGCCATTTTTTATCCTTTAAAATTAGTGCTGGCAAGGATAAATTGCAATTAATCACTTCTAAAATGCATTTTTGTTTTGACAATCTATCTATCTATCTATCTATCTATCTATCTATCTATCTATCTATCTATCTATCTATCTGTCTATCTGTCTATCTGTCTATCTGTCTATCCGTCTATCCGTCTGTCTGTCTGTCTGTGTGTGTGTGTGTGTGTGTGTGTGTGTGTGTGTGTGTGTGGTACAAACACAAAGAAAAAGTATACAAAACATTTTTTTCACATAGGTATTTAAATTTATAAACAATTTGTGTCATATACTTATACATTTCTTATACAAATATATGTGTGCATGTGTTTATTTATACATACATGATAAATATGCACTGTACACACACACATTATAACAAAACCAACTTTTATTTTAGATGTGATTAATTGATTCATGTTTTGCCCAGCTCTATTTAAAATATAAAATTTTGGGTTATCACTTATTATTTTATATTGTATGTAATTCACATGCGCTGTATGTATGTATGTATGTATGTATGTATGTATGTATGTATGTACAGTATGTATGTATGTAAATAAATTGAAAAGGCCAAAAGAAAGGGATGTCGCAACGTTGACATTCATTTCTGGGCTATAGTATGAAATGGGAATGAAGAAAAGACATTATCTGAATGGGAAGATAATTTAAATGTTACAACGATGACGATAAGCTTTTGCCATATTTTAGAATAAATATTTGATATTGTTCTGTATTAGGAAAAATGCATAAGGAGTGGAGTTTGGGGATATTCATTAGCAAATTAATTTAAGTGATTCAATTAATTTGGAAGTCGTTTTCAATTAGAAATGGCAATAATAATAATAATAATAATAATAATAAAAATAATAATAATAATAATAATAAATGTACAGTTTTCAAGTCTGACTAACCACCACATCTATTGTTCCATACAACACACTTACAGTATTGAATAATAATGATATAATGTATTATTTTTTTTATATTATTTTTCTTCCTCTTCTCTCCGATTATAGTTGAGACAACATGTACATTACATTCTTAGTATATCCATCTAAATATTACTCATAGTTTTCTATAACAGCACTTATAACTTATACATATCTCCTGCACTTGCTGCTATTGCACTCCTGGATATACTTAAACTGCATTTCAATGCCTTGTCTTTGAACATATGTAATGGAAATAAAGCTGAATTTAATTTTAAGAGTTAAATTTATCGACTTACAAAATACGGTAGGAAGTTCTACAACATTTAATTTTTGCTTTTTAGTAGCCTGTTCTATTTTGTCGCCGATTTTTCTTCTTTCTTTTTGTCTTTAATGATGACTCAGCAATTTATGTGAGCAACTAAAACGCTAGGTTAGCCTTCATTTACATTGTCCTGCAGAGCCAGCATCATCGTCATTCAACTGAATCCAGGTCACGTATAAAAATGTACATGTACAATTTCTGTCTAGAATTCTGCCCCTTCCTCACCCCCCACAACATGCTTTAATCATGAATTGTGGGATAACGTTCAGCGGGAGAGACGTCACCGCTAGAGTCATGTGACACTAACTTTGATCTGCCGGAGAAACGGGTGAAAGCTTCAGGAGAAAAAAAAAAAGAAAGAAAAGAGAGAGAAAAAATTACCAATGAGAGTGAGAGAGGGAAAAGAAAACATTGCCCCAGCCAATTATCAAGAGTTATGTTTTATTCAGAACCTGAGCTGGGCACCGTGAATCTCCTGTACATTTATGGCTGAAAAAAACGAAATGCCTCTTTCATACCCATAGAGTTATTTTTCATTTATATTACACACTCGTCTTTTACCGATTTCTAGAAGGAGGTAAAGAATGAACATGTTATCGTAGCTTCTGTTTCAGGTGGAAATTCAGTATAGGTTTAACAGCAGAAATCTCACGTATGACAAATCCTGATGTTAGGGAAGTTTTTGAGCTCTTCGTAATGGCGAGGTTTCATGTTTAATGACATGCAGTCACGTCCCGTCTGTCATTCATATGGGGAATGACTGCAAAAGGTGAGCTCCCTTTACTCTCGCGCTAGCTTTTCTTTTTTACTACATGCGCTGACTGCAGAAATTAGAGGATTTCAGAGCCGGCTTTTCTACCTCATCCTTCGCAGTGTTTTCCAATAGACAGTTCAAGCTGCTGTGCAAAGAGGTGACAGTGCTATAAAACCACAGATGTGCTTTTGGGTGGAAATACAGATATCAATTTGTGTTCTCAGGAGAATGCACTCAACTAGATTATCTGCAATCCGTGGTGTTTTACTAGTACGATTCAGAAGATTTGTTGAAGTTGATCATAGCATCATAGCAGATTTTTGGTTAGCTGGTTTTATGATTTTTTTGTACACTGTAATAAATGCAGAGTTCCACACAATTCCTTTATGTTGTCCTAAAACAAATCCATTAAGTCAACTTGTTTGTTTTTACAAATGTAAGTGGATTGAACATAAAACAATTAAGTTGTCTCCAAAAAAAGCTCAAGAATTGTGTTGATTCAACTAATTTTAAATAAGCAGTTTAAACAAGCAGCAAAAATTCTTTTTTCAGTGTATCTAGAGAACAAGGATACATACACACACAATTTTAATTTAATTAATAATACAATAAGGTACCTAAGTTTTTAGTAATTAATCATTAATTCTGCTATAATTGGCAATATACACTGTATAAAATGCAGAGTTCCACACAGTTCATTTGTGTTGTTCCAAACAAATCGATTAAGTTACCTTAACAAATTTTTATTGAACAATGAACATAAAAGAGGCGATTCATTACTCTGATAAATGAGGGACTAAGCTGAAAAAACGATTAAGCTGTCTCCCAAAAATCTCAAGAATGGTGTTATTTTAGCTCAAATAAGTAGACTAAAAAATGCTAGGTTCCAGACTATTGATTTATGTTGGGTCAACATGAAGGAATTAAGTTAAGTTATTAGTTTTTACAAATTTAAGTTGACTGAACAAAAAAAATTAAGATGTCACCAAAAAATCCAAAGAATGGTGTTATTTACACTGTAAAAAATGCTAGGTTCCACACTATTGATTTATGTTGGGACAACATAAAGGAATTAAGTTAAATTATTAGTTTTTGACAAATTTAAGCAGATTGAACATAAAACAGTTAAGTTGTCCCAACAAAATATCAAGAATTATGTCTTTTCAGGTCAAATAAGTACACTGTGAAAAATGTTAGGTTCCACACTATTGATTTATGTTGGGACATCATGAATTAATTAAGTTAACTTATTAGTTTTTACAAATTTAAGTTGACTGAACATAAGAAAAAAATTAAGATGTCACCAAAAAATTTCAAGAATTGTGAAATTTCAGGTTAAATAAGTACACTGTAAAAAAATGCTGGGTTCCACACTGTTGATTTGTTTTGGGATAACATGAAGGAGTGAAGTTAACTTATTCGTTTTTACAAATTTATATAGATGGAACATAAAAACAATTAAGTTGTCCCCCAAACATCTCAAGAATTGTGTTATTTCAGCTCAGATAAGTACACGGTAAAAATATTTGGGCTCCACACTATTGATTTGTGTTGGGATGACATGAAAGAATTAAGTTAACTTAGTTTTTTTTTTTTTTTTTTAAGTGGATTGAACATAAAACAATTAAGTTGTCCCATCAAAATCTCAAGAATTGTGTTGATTCAACTCATTTTAAATAAGCAGCTTGAACAAGCAGCAAAACAACATTTTTAAATCATTCACAATTAATAATATATTATATAATATATTAATAATATTATATATATATGAGTTTTAAAAACATAGTTCTCACAAAATTGTTTCTATTTTTACAAACAGTATTATGTGATGTTAAAAATGCTGGTGCAATAAGTCAATTGCCAGCCAACTACACTGTTCAAATGCAGGGTTCCATTCAATTCATTCATGTTGTCCCTCCACAAATCAGTTTATAAATTTAAGTTGATCTAACTTTAAACAAATAGGTTGTCCTGATAAAAATCTCAAAGTTAAAATAAAACATTTACAGACATCAAATTAATATTATTTTTTAAATTAAATTTAAGTACCTCATTTAAAGAAAATTGTTTCAGGCATATTGTGGGTGAAAAGAAGAGGATAGAGGTTTTATTTTATGATAGCAGCATAAACCCGAGATCACATCTCTGGCATAAAGGTGGTGCTACAACACTGCTCTTACATATGTGTGTGTGACCCAGTACGCTCGCTCGCACACTGTCACACTCTTCACATGCACTCCTACACAAATTCTTACCCAATCGCTCTCTCAGTGTGCGAACAATGTTTTAATGTGGGAAATATTTAGCAAATTGTTGCCAGACTAAATGTGTCTGATTCATTAAACGGATAATTAGGCGCAGTGTTTTCATCTCCATTTCTTTCACACACACACACACACACACACACACACACACACACACACACGCGCACACGCACACACACACGCACACAAACACACACACACACACACACAATTAATAAAAAAACCTAAATATTTAAATAAAATTTCAAATGAAGGTAACAAAGGTATCTCTAAAATGTTTTATCTTCACATCTTTTTCATTTGAAATGAACATGTTTATACACGCACTGTATTTACTACACAAGGGCTGCACAATATATCGTTTCAACATCGATAACGTAATGTGCACATCTCCAATAGTCACATCTCAAGATATACATTGTTGAGTCTGGATTATAGTTGACCAAGAGCTTCAGAATTGTTTTTAATTACTGCATTTATACAGAATAAGAGGAAAAAAACATTAGGATTCTTATTATTTTATGTTTAATGTTCAATAAAATGCCCATTTATGTTCAATGTTCAGTAAAATTTGCAGTTATAATTATTTAAAATTATTTATTTTAGAATTGTTGTCTTATTTAGTCTAAATATCTACATTTCAGAGCAAAAACAAGAATGTTTTGCTTACCACCCCTGGCATATAATTTTGCTTGTTTTAAGGAAAAAAGCTCCTAATTTTTGCCTTATTTCTTCTGAAGAAAACAAATCAATTTTTTTTATCTAAGAATTTTTAGATATTTTGATTAGAGGCAGACAAAGCAAAGTAAGAAAAGTGTTGTGATTATTCAATTTCTGTACCTGAATGCTGTTAGACTCCCCAGTAAACTATCATATAGTTCTATTAGAACTTGTGAAACTGTATTCATATCGCAAAATAAAATATCAGAATATCAGATTTTTCCAATATTGTATACTGCACTGTTAAAATCTTTGTGTAAATTTAACAAAGATTGCTGGAGAGCATTTTACAAGAAAAACGTGATTTCAGTATTTTTACTATACAAAATCCATTGTTACTTGATGTTTTTAAAATGTTAACTTACCATACTATATTATATTTATGTATTTATTTATGTAAATTACTATACTATACTCTGTTTATCAGAACTTAAAATGAATGAGTTATAAATTAACAATATTTTAATAGTAAATACTAAAAGCTATACTAAATCATTTAAGTAGCTATATAGTTGTTTAGACTTAATTTGTCTAACTGATATTTGATAACTATTTGATAACTGAACTTAAAATTTTTAAGTTACTAATACTCTAAAAGTTTGACAACACAAATTATCAACACAAATAATATATGTTTACGACTCTATATATGGTCATAGTCGTAGTTTACAGTACTCAAACCATTTTGTTTCAAAACTTAAATGGTTTTCCACAATCGGCTTCCTCAAACAGTTTGGTAACTTTACTTATTTACTTACGAGTTTTACAGTTTGATTTAGTAAATGATCCTTGCACAATCCTCATATTTTGTTCCAAAAATGTTTAAAATATAATATCCACCTCAATCTGATGTGTTGCTAAAATATTAAAATATATAAAATATAAAAGAATAAGAAACTACCATGAGAAATTTTGATTACTCAGCTTTTACTTAAAAATAACAGCTTCAGAGTTTTTTTATTGTTTATAGCTTCACTTCACAAAAAAAATCTACTTTGAGTTTGAATAGGTAGCAGATATAAAGCAGTCTGTGTGTAAAACAAAATTTCACCTGAAAGAATGGAGCAGAAATTCCTGTGTGATGAAAGCGGCAGAATGATGAATGTGCACTTCATGTATTGAGAAGATTGAGTGATTCTGTCAGCACACCATATGCTTACAATTTATTCCTGCAAACAGACCGGCCAGTTGACACGAGCTCTCCCAGCAGCACTAGCCCCGATCTCACAGTGACACTAAAACACGCTGCCCAGCAGACAACCACCATAGACCCACAGTACATGCTGAATGTGTTCATGAGACCAAATCAATACAGTATGTAAAATAATACTTATAATAATATTGCAAAATTAAATAAAAAGCACCTTCTTTCATAATAAAAAAATAAGGATTGGAAAAATGAATAAAGAAGCTGTACAACAACGGTTTGAAACAAACTCTAAATAAATCGCTATATTAAAATGAAAAATAAATTACTCATTAATTATGAATTAAGATGTAATTATGAGTTCAGCACAATAATGAATAAAGTCATTATAACAAGAAAGGAAAGCACGGATGACAAAAATTTAGTTTGTTTACGTTTTGTAATAAGTATTTATTATTGTTAGTTTTATTTAAAATAGATAAAAGATTGATGAATAAATAAATGAACAGGAGATAATGCGGAAGACATTAAGTAAAGACTTGAAATCAAAACTGTACTTGGTCTGAAAATGAATAATAAAAATAAATAAATTAAGGAATAAATAAATAAATAAATACATGCAACTAACTAACTAACTAACTAACTGGCTAACTAACTAAAAAAATATTTATAAAAAATAGATTTATTTAGTTAGTTAATAACTAACTAACTAAATGAATGATTGATTGAATGAATGAATGAATGAATGAATGCATGAATGAATGAATGAATGAATGTATGAATAAACAAATAAATAAATAAGTAAATAAATAAATATTTATAATACATAAGGGTCTTTATTTAGTTATTAAATAACCAGCTAACTAACCAACTAACCAACCAACTAACTAACTGACTGACTAACTAACTAACTAGCTGAATAAATAAATAATATTTATTAATTTGTTTCTTTTTATTTTATGTGTTTATGTATGTATTTATTTATGTATGTATTTATGTATTTATTCATTCATTCAGTAAGTTAGTTGGTTAGTTAGTTAGTTAGTTAGTTAGTTAGTTAGTTAGTTAGTTAGTTAGTTAGTTAGTTAGTTAGTTAGTTTTTGTTCATGATAATTATAATAACACCCCTTACATGGCAATCTCAACTGACAAATAATGTCTTATGTTGGAAAACATTTTACTAGGTTAGAAAAACAGCTCTGTGTGATTTACAAAATTCCCAAAATTGCTGGCGGTTTGTACATTTACTTTGTAATGTTTCTCATTATGCTTGAATTAATGAAGTCTATCATCATTACCATAGAAGACATATTTATAAAAAAAAAAAACATAAAAAAAAAACAGATGACACACCTACACAGAACACATGCTTCAAAAAATACGATGATTACTTTCTAAAATAGCGAAAACTGAATATTCCTTTCCCTCTTCCCTCAGCTCTCCCGTCAATATCACAAAGGAGGAAGGGACAAAAACCCAGCAAAAGACAAAAACAGCATTGGCAGTTAGTCTGGTTAGTGTGGGCTGATATTGCCATATGTTTTGCTCAGCGTCAGTTCTGTTCCTTTAAGATGCTGTAAAGTGTTTGAGAAACAGCTGCATGGTCACCCTGATGTATCTGTTAGCATGTCCAATCGAGCTGAAAGCTTTAATTCCCCATGTCTCGAGGTCCATCCGTTTACGCTTTTCCTGCTGTCTCTGCCAGTAAATACAGTTTCAGAGTAAGACAGACCTGCTTTTGCTCACACGAGGTGTGTAAATCATGGGTGGACATTAGTTTCAAAAGCCTTTTTCTTTTTCTTTTTTTGGTTGAGCCGTCTCGTCTCGTTTTCTCTGTCTACAATGCAAAAACTGATGGGTTCTACAGTACACTGTTCCTTCATGTTGTCTCAACACAAATTGATTAGGTTAACTTAATATTTTTTAATTCAAATTCAAGTGGACTGAACATAAAACAATAAAGTTGTTTAAGCAAAAAAATAAATAAATACAAAATAAAAATAAATAAACAAATACAATCGTACAAATTATGCTGTTTCAACTCATTTTAAATAAGTAGTTTGAACAAGCAGCAAAATTCAGTTCTTTGAATGTTCGCTGTAAAAAATGCTGGGTTCCAAACAATCGATTCCTGTTAGAAGGAATAAAGTTAACTTAACAATTTTTACTGATTTAAGTTTATTTAACACAATTAAGTTGTCACAAAATAAATATTAAGAATTGTGTTGTTTCAGCTTATTTTAAACAGGTAGTTTGAACAAAGAGCAAATGTAATTTTTTGAGTGTAGGACACTTTTTGTGCATACACTGTAAAAATTGTAATGACAAAAAAGTCAAGACAACAGATAGTTTTATGTTGCTTTAACTTGAATAAGTTATTCAGGTTTTAACTAAACATTTCAAGTTATGCAAAGTTGAGCCTTCAGTCAGTTTGATCGATGTAAGTTGAGACGACTAGAAAAGTTCATTTGATTCCAGTAAAAAAGTAAAGTCAGCACATTTTTTACAGTGTAGTTGACCTCTTAATGTTTTCTTTCTTTTGTAAAAGTCAAAATAACAAAAAGGTAAAACAAAATGTTTTATAATGTAATCTTGATTTCACTCAAAAAAATATTTTTCCTGCTTGTTCAAACTACTTATTTAAAATGAGCTGAAACAACACAAATCTTTAGTTATTTTAAAACAACTTAATTGTTTAATGTTCAGTCCTCTTAGACTTGTAAAATTTTTACAATTTCTTTAACTTAATTGGGACAACATGAATGAAATGTGTGAAATCCAGCATTTTTAGTGTTGCATGGGTATTTTTTTGTCAGTAGAATACATTAGAATGGTTCAAAATCATATTTTCAAATCAAATCAAATCAAATCAAATCAAATCAAATCAAATCAAATCAGATCAAATTTTATTTTCTGCCCAAAATCATTCAAATATTTAGTAAATATCATATTCCATTAAGGTATAATGTAAATTCCCTATTTTAAACATATAAAAATGAAATTTTTGATTAGTCTTGTGCATTACTAAGCACTTCGTTTAGACAATTTAAAGGCGATTTTCTCTGTTTATTTTTTTATCCCTTGGATTCCAGATATTTAAATAGCATCTTGACAAATATTGTCCCATCCTAAGTGATGTTTATTTACAAACTAATTTCCAGAGGATCATGTGCTTATGATTGCGTGCAGCTGGTCCCGCATTATTCAATTTATGATTCACCTATCAGAAGATTCTCTAGCCACTATAAACACCTAAGTTCCATACCACAGCCATCTTCATTTTGAAGAATCCCTCCTTCCACACCTACTCCTCCTCCTTTCCTAGATGGGTGGCACAGTGGCCCAGTGGTTACCACTGTTGCCTTACAGAACATGACTGGTTCTAGTCCTTACCAAGCCCACTGACGTTTCTGTGTGGAGTTTACACGTTCTCCCCGTGCTCATGTGGGTTTCCACCTGGTTCCCTGGTTTCCTCCCTCTGTCCAAAAACATGCAACTTAAGTTAATTGACTAATCCAAATCGGTACCATAGACATGCTCCTAGTAGTTATCTCTTGGGAGCAATCTCTCACCCTCTCACCCTCTCACCTTGCAAACGGGAAGGAGCCCCGGGCTTGAGGATCTTATGAGCTCAGGGCTCTCTCCCGGGACAGCATGCCAAACAAGCTTTATAATCAACCATCAGCCAAGTGTGTACTCTTGAACAAAGTATATATCTTTGGACCTTTTATATGTTCAGCTTTTCGAGGATGTATAAATCACGATAAAAAAAAGTACACTTACAGTTAGCTTTGTGGTGCAGAGTCACTTCTGTAAAACAGAACTGAATGTTAAAAGTTTCTGTGCTCGTTTTTGTTGTTGCTGTTATAACATGAAATGTAATTGCTAAGTATTTTTTCCTCAAGACAAAAAAAAGTTTTGAAATAGGATGACAGAAATGTCATTTTCATTTAAACTATCTCTTTAATCTGTATACTGGTTCCTCTCAGAGAAAAAAAAATACTAGACCTGAATATCTGCAAGATGATTGTTGTGGTATTAATGTAATATCGATGGGGGGAAAGCAACACAACCATTTTCTAGAACTATGTTCAAAAAAATTCCTCATTCTTATATTGTGAAAGACAAGATTGCTGAAGCAAAAAAAAAAAAAAAAAAAAGAAGAAAACCTGACTGGCGTTTCTTATCTAAAATCCACACAGTCGGGAGGCTATTATTTATTTATTTTTTTATTTTTTCAATCTTGAGACTCTTGAACGCATCAACAGCGAAAGATTTTACAGCGTTTAAGGACGAGTAGGAACAGATTAAGAGACGTTCTCCGCCATTTGCTTCTTTTCCATGCTGTTAACTCTCCTGTCCCTGCAGGCTACTATGACCAGCAAAGATAAACCTCTTTACAGGCCGATCGCAATTGCTTTTTATTATCTAAGATATGATTGTAGTTTAAAAGACTCCTTTAAAAAAAAAAAAACCCTGAACCAAAGCCTCCTTCACTGTGACCATATTGACTATGAGATCTCAATACTCGGTTAAAACTCACTTACGCTGATTGTCTTATAGAACGGTCATATTAAATTCAACGTTGATAGGGTTTTAATATTCTTTACTAAACAACAACTATGTCACTCAGGCTCAACTGATTTATTTAAATCAAATCAAGATGCTTTATGAAATGTTTCTGTTGTATAACAGAGCTGTGATTTTCTTCATCCTTCAAAAGATAGAGCAATCATCAGCAATTTTAGTACTGGCAATCAGAAATCTATAGTCAAATCTGAAATCTGATTATGTATATTGGGTAACACTTTAGTTTAAGTAACAATTATCCCTATTTACTAATGGTTTATTACTTGCCTAATATTATATTACCTGTTTATTAACACTTATAAAGTATGATCTTATTTTACATTCCTAACCAATACCTAAACCCAAGGACTACCTTACTAACTATTAATAAGCAGCTAATTAGTTGTTCATTAAGCTAAAAGCCTTTGTTAATGGTTTGTTAATAGCGTGAATTGTACATTTACCTTCTAGGGCTTGAATGTCCATATACGTGGACAGCACATTTGAGCTCTTAAGTGGCTATTTAAAATACTTTCAATGTTTTATATTTTGTAAAGACATACAGTGTCATCCTGCAACTTTTTTGTAGCACATGAAATGTGAAATGTCCCAAACACTATTTTAACTGTCCAAAATGTGGGGAAAAAATGTTGTTTTTACTCTCTGATAGCTCAAACAAAAAAAATTCTATGTTAACTGAGCATTAAAAAGGTCAGGAAAAAGTATTTTATGTTAATTCAGACCACGAGTCCACATATGTGAACATACTTTTTTCTCTAAAAGTACATCATATCAAGAGATGGTACTTAGGTTTTACTCTGATTAGATTCCAATAAGCCCAGATAGCAAAGAGAAATAAAAAATGCATGTAAAACAAACACCTTGGACCTTAAATAAAGTGTGACCTCCAACCCCACAACGTGCTCGCGGCTACTTGAATTTGAGTTGAAAACAGAATGCTGCAAGTGCACCGCGAGTTATGTGACACAAACTGTCCAATCAGCTTCATATTTTGTATGGAATATACATATTTTGGTGGACTAATTATCTCAGTCAAACACAGAACACCCAAACACTGCAGCGTGTTTAATTTTCTCCATAAATAACACTTGTATCAGAGCTGCAGCAATGCTTTGTCAGCTTGTTATCCTCTGAAAACGGTTGATGGTCGCCTAGCAATGTACCCACACGGTACAATTGTCTAGAGTTGACAAATGTATATTTTTATGAATTATGTTTTATAAATGTACATTGTAAACCCCGCTGTAGTCATTACTAAAGATTTTAAGTTAATATAACTCGACAATACTTAAAATACCAAGGTTTGACATCAAAACTTAAACAGGTTTGTTTAACTTACTCATTAGGCAGCAAAAAGCTTTTAATTAATATTTTAATTTCTCTGAATTTATATGTAAATGCTTATTTACATTTTTCTTAATTGATATAGATGCAGGGGTAACACAGTCGCCTGTGCTGTCGCCTCACACCAAGAAGGTCACTGGTTCGAGTCCCGGTTAGGTCAGTTGGCATTTCTGTGTGGAGTTTGCATGTTCTCCACATGTTGTCGTGGGTTTCCTCCAGGTGCTCCGGTTTACCCCACAAGTTCAAAGACATGCCCTAAGCTAAATTGTTCATTGTGTATGTGTGTACGTCCTGGTCCTCCAATGTGGGGGTTGAGCGTTTGGCTAATGACCAACTTTGAAAAAATTAGATGTTAGATTAGATTAGAAACACCACCATGGTGCAGCTAAAAATCAATTTCGCTATAAACAACCCTGTGAGTAAGTAAGTAAAGAATATAAAAGCTAAAAATTTTGAAGTTTAGTTTATTAGACATTTTAAGTTATCTGTAATTAAACATTACAAGTTAATTCAATAAATAGACCATTTTTGTCAACTCAATTAATTAAGTTGTCGATTTCCCATTACTCAAACAAACTGAGGGAATCACTTGCCTTAAATCATTTGAGTAGTCTCAACTAATTAGGGTTTACAGCAGGGGTCTTAGCCTGCAGCCTGCAGGTCCTCCCTCCTCCCTCCAGCTCGCAAACGACATCAAAAATTCAATCAAAAATTCGTTCAAAAATTTGGCCCAACAAAACATATATTTTGAATCACTATCATTGTTGTGCAGTCGCATATATATATATATATATATATATATATATATATATATATATATATAGCCACTTGTGGTTTTAACCCCCCACCTACTGGACATTTAAAGTACTGTACTATATATCCAAGTTACTTTCGGTTTCTCTCAGTTTGTGGTCGAGAGTAATGCACATGCAGATTATTTCTGGGGTTGATTTAAACGTTGAAATATATGTCCGTAAGTGCTATATTTTATCTAAAGCTTAATTTTTGTAAACATTCAGGGGTCATATGATTATAATCGGTTTAATACCACCTGTATCTTGTTGTACAAACACCTCTTCATGGCTTACACGTTATGCTGCTGGTGTAAATATGATCATTTTGCTAGTATTCAATTTAAATGATCTCATTAATATATTTTTCTCATCTGCATATTAAGATTTGTATATAAAATGTGCATTAGTAAAATTTTACTGCTGGCTGAATTGCGCCATTTTGAGTTTAAGACCCCTGGTTTACAGTGGATACTATCAAGCATTGATTTATCTGTAGTTAACATGTAGCTTTTACACTTAGTAATGTTTACTAAGATAAATAGGTAACACTTTATTTTGATGGTCCATATGAGTGTTAGTAGACTGTATACTTAATGTCTGTTGATACTGACATTTAGCAGACATTTAACTGACTGTAAGAAACATCGCAAATACATGTCAACTTACACGAACCCTACACCTAACCCCAACCTTAACCCCAACTTAACAGTCTACTTATGATCTAATGAGAATTAGGCCCCGTTTACACTAATGCGTTTTCGTTTTAAAACGCATATGTTTTGCTACAGGTTACGCCATCCGTCCACACTACGGCAGAGTTTTTGAGCCCTGAAAACGGAGCGTTTTGGAAACGCTGGAGAGGCCGTTTTCATTCTAAAACGCTGCTGCTCCATCTTAGTGTGGAAGGGGGAAACGGAGACATCTGAAAACGGAGTCGTGGCTGCTGGACACAGAAATTGGAGGGTTGTTTGAACTGTTGTCCGCTATTGTGCAGTTAAACTCTGCCTTTTTTACCACAACAGCTGCATATATTCGCAAGAGGCAAGCTATTGTTTGAGCACTCGCTAATCGCGGCGTAAGCACTATTTAGAAAGCCGGTTTGGGTTACACCGGGAAGAACCAGCGAGACACAAGCTTCCTGTTTATACTTGAATGCGCATTCCCAGTGCGCGATTGGTCACGTGATATATGTTTTTGGTGGAGTAGTGTGGAAGGAGATATATTCAGAAACGCTGGGTGAAACGTTAGTGTGGACGTGGATCGTTTTCATGCTAAAACGCCGTTTTCAAACTAAAACGCACTAGTGTAAACGGGGCCTTAGTTGCAATGTAACTTAAATTCAACAAACATACCATCAAAATAAAGTGTGACAGATAAATAATGTTAATAAGTAAATGTCCACATTTTTGACTCCAACAATGAAGAGATTTCATAATGTAAAAAAGGATGTGTATTATATGTCATTAGATTATTGTAGTTTACACATTTGGAAGCCAAAAGACTCACACACAGAGTTAGTTTATTTTTGTATCATTATTATTCTTATTATTAGTTTAATACTGACTGCACTTTTCATTATCAGATTGCCGGCTAAAGCTATTGTTGCTTCTCTGAATGAAAAATGGTTTGAAAGTGCCATTTTACTACATGAGAAACACAGAAGGTTTTTTTTGTTTCCCTTTTTTCTTCCATTCTCTTTGTGCTCAGTTCATTTTGATTCAGAAGCATCTCTCACCTGGGAAACAACACGCAGGCATTTGAAATCGCTCACGTTGAGCTGCTGGGGGAATTTCTATTTGTGTTAGCACTGTAGTGGGTTTCGTCAAAGGATCAATTGGATTTATATATAGAACAGCATGATTTGATTGATCATTTGAGTGCATGTGTGAAAACCATCTGGTTGTATGCTTGACCTTATTAGTTGTGTTTTGCTTAATTAAAACAACAACAGCAAAAAAACACCATGTAAGTTTTATCAACCATTTGGAATTCTGAAAAATCCAGCTACAATTTACGAACAAAAACGTCTGGCCTTTTATTAGTAAACAGCACAAATGTTGTTTCATGTTTCCCTGTGTTCCAAATTAACCCCTTTAAGCTTATAGGGGGTCTAGAAGGTTTTAAGTGTGATTCCTCACACATCTTCTACACCCTTTTTGCCTTTTCAGTTCATTATTCAGCTGTTGAATCATGTAAGAGTGAACTAGGGCAAAACCAGAGCCTGGAAACACTACCTAAAGTCGTCTTGCAAGTTAAAATATTGCTAATGAACGGTGGCTGGAGACTATACTTTTACAAAGAGCTGCATTCGTACACTTTCAAGAATTTGATTGTGGATTTGTAAAGGAATTAATTTTGACCTGGTTTCCTGTTGTTTCATTTTTTTAACACATGCACACATCACACACAGTGTTCGATTCGGTGGAGATTAAGGACTTACATTTTGACAAATTTACTTCAAAGTTTGAAGCTCATTTGATCCAGTGTAAAATCAAGGAGTTACTTGAAACCAACACTTGATGGTGTTAATTCTAACATCCCAAAGTTAAACTCGATACAGTGTAAATATAACTTGTTTATAGTGTATAAATAACACTCTGATAATATAGGAACAAAATTATCACTCATTTGGAGTTGATTTTAACTCTGTTAGAGTTGAAATAACACTGCTATTTATGCAGTGCACACACACTGCAAAAAAAAAAAGAATGAAAAAAAAACCAGATTTTTTTTTTCTAGTCCAAATATCTAAAAATTATGGTGGCTAAGAAAGCTTAACGTGCTGCAATTTAAGAAAACACATGCAATTACAAAAAACTTCAGCAAATTGAAAAAAAGATCATTCATTTGATCCTCACAATGCATACACATTAAAAAAAAAAAAAACGAACTGCATTTTCTCACAACGCAAACAATTTAC
>CAIGQQ010031722.1:0-15512 GCA_903798035.1 Danio albolineatus
ATCAGTCACAACACAACACACACACACACACACACACACACACACACACGTTTGTTTGTTTTTTTGTGAAAAGTGGGTACATTACATAGGTTTCCATTCACTTTATACTGTTCAAACCGTATATTGTATTGCCCTCACCCCACCCTATACCCCTAAACCCAACCATCATAGGAGACTGTGTACAGCTTTACACTCTGAAATAAACTCATTCTGTGTGATTTATAAAGCTTTTTGGAAAATGAGGACGTCACAAATGTCCTCATATTTCACCTCCTTTTTGTAATACCTGTGTCATACCCATGTCATTATACAGATTTGTGTCCTTATGGGTCACAAAAACATGTACACACACACATATGCACACACACCCACACACACTCAAGCTCTGAAGATCTCCAGTTCTAGGCTCATTTTTAAAAATAAACTGTGGACGCTCTCTGACCAGATCATTTCAATTTGACGATGAAAACTGATTTAACTGAAAAATAAATGATCTCATTTACAAATTAGGTATCTCTAAACAGGCGTCAATGTCTCCAGTTCAAAATATCAAGACATATAACAGAATTTTGTAATGTGATATCAAATAATATAATAACAAAATGTAGTGGAGTAAGTATATAATGTTACACCATTAAAATAAAGATGCCAAGAAAAACAAAAAGGGTTTTGATAGTAATGGTATAAGAATCTTTCCGTTTTTTTTTTCAAAGAAGTTTTTAGTGAAAGAAATCTGCAAAGAACCATTTATCATGCTGCGATAAACAAATAAAAAGACTTTTCCACTGTTTAGAAGAGAGGTGTCTTGCTGAGTTAAGCTCCAGCTTGCTTCAACACACCTGCCAGGACGTTCCTAGTATATCTACTGTGGGAAAAGCTTGATAAGCTGATTCAGGTATGTTTCATTAGGGTAGGAGCTGAACTCTCCAGGACACCGGCACTTCAGGACAGAGTTTGGACACCCCTGGTTTAGAAGCTTTTGTGGGATAAAAAGCTTCCATGGATGTAAAAAGTACTTTGCAGAACCATTTGATGGCTTGAATGAACCTTTATGTTTTAAGATCTTATGCTTTAGAAAGTAGTGAAGTAGTTTCCCAAAATTGAAAATCTCAGTAACTCTTTACAGTAAGGTTCCATTAGTTAATGTTTATATTTTTTTTTTACTAACATGAACAATACATTCAGTCATTTTTTTTCGGCTTGGTCCCTTTATTAATCTGGGGTCGCCACAGTGGAATGAACCGCCAACTTATCCAGCATATGTTTTATGCAGCGGATGCCCTTCCAGCTGCAACCCATCCCTGGGAAACACCCATACACACATTCACACACATACACTACGGATAATTTAGCCTACCCAATTCACCTATACCACATGTCTTTGGACTTGTTGGGGAAACAGGAGCACCCGGAGGAAACCCACGAGAACACGAGGAGAACATACAAACTCCACACAGAAATGCCAACTGACCCTGCCAAGGCTCAAATCAGCGATCGTGTTACCCACTCTGCCCCCGTGGCCCCCATGAACAATACACATATTATTTATTTATCTTTGTTAAAATGCTATCATTCATTATTAGTTCTTGTTAAGTCACAACACAATAACATAGGATTTTAATAACACATTAATAAATGTTCAACTATAATTAATAAATGCTGTACAAGTATTGTTTATTCTCAGGTCATTACAAAATAGAAACTTATAAAAGTTTGAGTACAAATAAAATGTAAATAAAAGTATCAGTAAGATTTTTTTCTCTGTAAATGTACTAAGCTACTATGAAATATGCTGCATTCCCCACAATCGATTTGAGTTGCGACAACATGAACAAATTAAGTTAACTTGGTAGACTTTTTTACAAATTTAAGTGGATTGAACATAAAACAATTAAGTTGTCTTCCCAAAAATCAACAATTGTTTAACTCATTTTAAATAAGCAGTTTGAACCATTACTATTCCGAGTGTAATTACTAACTTGATCGTTGCAGTAAAACTGTACCTTTTAAACTCTTAAACTCAAACCAGTTTGATTATGGTTTAGGAGGTATTTGTGATTCAGTTTTCAGAAATACGCTCACACAAGACACATAAAAAGCAGTGATTAGTATGAATGTAAAGATTAAATCTGTGATTGATGGATTTCAAGATTTATTTTTTCACAAAAATGTAGCCTATACAAAGTTTTTGTATACCTTTATGAACGAGACATTTCATCTAATAGCATAAATGATAAAATAATTAAACGCACCACATGTCATTTATTAGATTTTTATCTCTTTTTTTAGTTTTGTTTGTTAGTTTGACAGTTAAATGAACTGCAAAGACTAACTTGATATATTGGACAGGAAATTACTCTATATCTAAGATGTTCTCATAACATACAAAAAAGTATTTGTTCATTTATTTCTGTTTGTGATAGCATTAAATAAATGCATTAAAACGTAATGACTAAATTAAACATAATAATTTATAAGTGATTACAAACAAAACATATAAATTTATATTCTTTTTTATTTACTAATTTCTCCCAGAATATAAGCAGACTTCTTATCTGAAATAGACTTTTCCAATTGAAACTCTCGGGGTTTAAAGGGCACACATAGAGGCCAAATAATTGGTTTTAAACATACTGCTGCAGTTGGCCGTAATCAGCTCTTATCATTCATTTCATAAATTCTCAAATGCGTTTCAGAGCATTTTAGTGTAAACGAGCCCCAGGCAAGCTGTTCTATTCAAAGGCGGGTTCAAGACTGCAGGACCCTTCAGGGGAGAATGAGGTGACCTCCTGAATATGTTTCAAAGAATCTGGAGAAAACTCTAAATCGGTTACACCAGAGGATGGATGGATAACAGATAGACAGGCACTATAAATTTAAAGTGTTAAATCAATTGAACATGTGCCAAAGCTCTATAAACAAAATGCTGATAACTTAAAAATAATGCAATACAATGGTGCTTAGTTACATTAAAATAATACAAATAATAGTGATAATAATAATAATAATAATAATAATAATAATGTTTATAAACAAAATTGTAATAACTTTTAATGATTATAATATTGTGTATACACATACACTGCTCTTAATAAATTTAGGTCAGTAAAATTATTAAAGTAGGACTGTTATTGTTGTTGTTGTTGTTGTTGTTGTTGTTGTTGTTGTTATTATTATTATTATTATTATTATTATTATTAAAGGTGATGCTAGTACTATTAGTATTAATGCTATTTTTATGTCGTGTTAAGAAATGTATACTTTAATTCTTAGTAATACTAAACATACTAAATGAACTGTTAATACTATAATATTAGAAACATAATAATTAATAATCAACGACACACAAACAATATATTTCAGCATAGACATATCAAAATACAAACTGTCCTTTTGGTTAAAGTTTTTCAAATACTAAATTAAATACTTTTAAAAAATAACTGCTATATCTTCCCCCCAAAACACATCAATAATGCAATTGTTTGGATTATATTGTGATAATGATAAAAGGAATACACTCAATTTGATACCAAAATCATTCAAACAAATGAATAAATAAAAAATCACGGAAAGTTACATTTTAAACTATTTTAAATTAAGCTAAAATAAAATAAAATAAAATAAAGTTAGCCTAAGCATAATGTTAAATCATTAACAGTATATAAATTAAATATATGTTTTTAAATGAATTTCAGCCTTCAGCATGAACATTAAAAAAAATCAGTGCTGAAGAAATAAAAGAGTTGAATGCTAATGTAAAAGTTTAAATACCACTGGAATTAGCAATTTTGTAGAACGGTGATGGTGCAGTTTGTGGCCGAAGCTGCCACTCTGATTCCCAGGCTTACAACAGAGATGTGAGCATGGAGAATTTCAGCTCTGCACTTTTTCAATGGAGAAAATCAGAAATGTATGTTAATGTATGATAATCTGTGAAAATGACATGCAGATGAGCATTTGAATCTACAATAAGGCATAAGACTGATGCTACATATGCATATGAAGGCAGATGCCATGGTAGAATGCACCCATACAAAGGACAGTGATCAGTCTCTGTAAATGTAACTTGCACGGTTGTTTTTTTTAACTTGACGTCCTTTACTACCTTTAACCTCTGCTGTGTCCGTGGCATGATTAAGCTGAGAAAAAGAGCGTATTATTCACACGCAGAGAATAAGTTTAAATAATCTAAATAGGTTTGCGATAAGAAACAAAAGTGCCGTGATCTCGAAGGTGAAATTGAACATTAAAAAGCAGCAAGACGGTCAAAACATAACCTACATGTTACCAAAAGGCTAATGACGAAGAATAATCTGGAAGCCTGCAATAATAGTTTCAAAGCCGCATCCAAAAAGTTTAAAGCAGCACAAGTGTATCAAACGAAGCCCATACAAAGCCTAACCGTCACATCCCTCCTTTTAAAGTAAATAAATAATCACATAAAAGGGGTTATTCTTGTTACACTACTGGAGTAAACAAATGAAGACGTTTGTTTGTGAGTGCTAACAGTAGAGGGCACTACACCATCATTTACTAGCCTCGTTCACTCAACATTCTCTAATCAGAAATGGGTTAGCAACGGAAAACCACGGTCTGTGTTGGATACTCGTGCAATAAATTCAATTACAACATTTTTGACAAAAGACCCTTAACATCATATTGATTTATTAGTATTTAAATGGTCAAAAACGTGTCGTTTTATTCACAGATAGACTGGTTTAAACAAGAACACAGACAAGAGAAATCAACATAAAACTATGGCTAAACGGCAGAAATAATGAGATGTAGAAAATAGATGAGGCTACGCATGATCCGCTTAAACCGCCATTTAACTTTGTTCACAGGACATTAATCATACGTGAAAGCAATGTCACTGATTGGCTTTTTTTTCAGTCCAATTTAAAATGTGAAAATAACTGTATAATCCAATGCCATTAGTTGCTATTCTGCTTGAGTAACACCTTCTAAATGTCAAACAAATACCTGAAGTCGCTGATAAGACAGCAGACACTTCTAGACACACAAGATAATGATACTTAAAGTCTTACAAACAGAAGTTGTAGACAAAGCTCTTTGTTTATTTAGAAACAGAGTTTCATTTTGCCCGGCTGCTGTCTAGAGCAGCAAGCTTGAGCCGCAGGAGGTTAATGTTACAGTCAAGGCCTCATATGTTAAAGGAAACTACCTGCCTCCATTCATGTAATCAGAAGTGCCTGAACAGCAAGACGCCAACAAAACTCCCTTTAAATCACAGGATCGCAAGCAAAGCAAATCACTTTAATGTTCCTCAGCAGTTCTTTTATTAATGATGGATCCACAACCTCCATAATGATTCATGTGACCGGTTGCTTCCTGCCCTTGTCTTGTGGGAGAAACATACTTTTAGCCAGTGAAAGTCAAATGCTGGATCAATTTCTCCAAGAACATACATTACTAAAATGCACAGGATCAACGTATCGACTGCGTCTATGGCATAAATGCCTTTACATGTACAACTTTTGAGATGAATTAGTGTTTATGGATACTCTGTATAACTGCTCAGATGTACATTTGAGTATATTTAGAGTGTATTTGTGTAAGTAAAAAATAAAATAAAATTGGAATTAGTAAAATTGGTAAAAATATATAGTTTTTTTAATGCCAAAAGTCGTTGTAAAAGTAACTAAATAGGCTTCCATCCTCAATGAAGATACTATTTCATACTGTAAATATATCAAAGCTTAAATTTGATTAGTAATGTGCATTGCTAAGAACTCAATTTGGACAAATTTAAAGACATTTTCTTAGTATTTAGATTGTTTGAACCTTTAGATTACAGATTTTCACACAGTTGGCTAAATATAGTCCTGCTAAAAAACTATGCATTAATTTAAATACTATTTACTCAGCTTTCGGATAATGCTCAAATCTCAATTTCCAAAAGTTGACACTTATGACTGGATTTGTGGTCCTGGCTCACACATGTGGACTTCCATAAAATGCCATAAAACTGTGAGCCTTGCTTGTCTTGGTTAAGCTGCACTTCACAACAAGACTGTTCTTAATACATGGTTAAAGGTCAAGGAAAACATGGGTCGATGGACAATGACAACATGGCTAATGTAAAAAGTCCAGGGATGTATTTATAGCCCTCTAATCAACTGTACATCGACTGCAGAAACTGAGAAGTATGCTTTTTATAGAACTCATTACATATTCTGAAAATATGTGATTTAATGTGCTGCATTATTTGACTCTTAGTGTGTGTGCAGAAAATGTTCACTGCAGACAGAGTTTTAAATCACACAGCAGAATTTTCTGTAAGAATGTTTAATTAATCAAATTTAATATAGACAAAAGTGTATCTTATTAACATGTTATACCATATTAAACTGCAAAATTTGAGATAGCACTGCTCACAATGCAGAAACCAAATCTATATGCACTGGAAAAAAACACTGCATGAATTAATTAGATCACATTGGCATTCTTGAGAATGGAACTTGTGACCTTGGCATTGTTAATGCCAGGCTTCACCAGTTGAGCAACAGAATCAATAGCTTTGTCTTGCTGCTTTTGTCACATTGTCAACATTTAGCTTTTATTAAAATAAAAAAAAAATAAACTCTTTTGTCTTCATTATGTTTTAGAATTGAAATGCTTCACATCTCAGAATGTCACCCATTAACAGAAGTTTTCTCCAAAGCCATCAGGCAAATGTCATTGCAGTGACAGCCTCTCATTGAAATTCAGTGTTTCTTTGTCTTGTTCAATCATTTATTATTAATTCAATTATATTTCTTATTCAGATCATGAGTGGCTCTAATCTGGGATATTATTGAGATTCTGAATTATTGAGAATACCATTAGAAATCGCTCACCTTGGGGAAAGAATTTGTCATCTTTTTTTGAGTTTTATGTTCATCCATTAAAAGTTCCTCTCATTGTTGAAGATTTGGAAACATTATGAAAGCCAATGAAATCTTAACGTGGCTCTAGTATTGCGAACGGCCAACCAAGAATTTGTAACCAACACTTAAAGCCCGCTAAAGGACAGAGAATGTCACCACACAATGAAGAAAATGTACTTTTTCCCTTTCTTTTTTCTCTTTTTTTAAAGAAAACTAAATGTGACAGGAAAATAAACCGCTCCTGTAGAAGTTACATTCCAGGTTTGACTGGCAGAGTCCTCAGACGGCCTATTGCACCCTTGTCTAAGCGTATTTGGAGAATGATATCAGTTCTTTGAGTGCATTCTCACTGACAGGCTTTCACCCACATCCAAAACCACTTTTGTTCTCATTTTGGTGCCCATGGCTGCTCTAAAGCCCTAGAGAAACATATCTATTTTATACTGTTCAACCACCGAAAGCCACATTCACAGAAATGTACAAAATTCCACTACTCTGTAGAGTTTATCCCTTTATATGTTCAAAATCTAAAAAAAAAAAAAAAATTTCATTGGTGTATTTATATAAAAAAATATCACAAATGCCCTAACCTCTCTCAAACCTCTCAAATGTGTCTTTTTGCTTATCAATATGCTACAAAACATAATTTTATTCGTTTTATATTTTGGTTTGGCTGGAATTTTTGCACCACTGCTGTCACCAAACATTCTTGAATTTGCCCGCCCCAATCTCACACCATTGGTTGAAGCTGTTGCTATGTCAGGCACGTCAGGATTCTTAAACAAACAGAGCGATATTTTGACAGTCAGAGGGCCAAGGCATTGACACTTTCCGTAATTAACCTACAAATGACTTCCTCTGAGTTTTCTCCGCGTGTTAAGCTGGGATGTGAGAAAGTATTTACTTCCAAAAAAAAAAAGGACTCACCTCAGTCTCTTACCTGCAGCAGTGGTGATTTAACCTTCTGGAGATGCATCTTTATCTGTTCTCCCGTGTATTAATACATGCTGTTTATGCTTGAGTAATGATTCTTCGGTGGGAGAATGTTTAACGATCTGAAGAAGGTTTCAAAAGCACGATGTTTTAGAGACATTACCGAGACCTTTTAAAATTCCTGGCACTCATGTATGTTTTTTCAAGAAAAAAGAGATGAGATTTGGGACACACATACTAATTTTCCCTCTCTGCAGATGAGAAGTCCGATTAGCTGGATGAAAATGAAAATATTTCTCATCAACATTAAAAGAAGAGGAATAATTCTGGGGTTTTGATATGGGGTTATAAAGAATTAGAGCGGTGTCTGTCAGGATGATTGATTTCAGTGTGTACAAGAGGTCATCTTTCATTTCCAACCCACTGAGATAAAGTTGGAATATGACAGTCTCAATGGCATTTAAATCAGGGATATATCTGTAACTTGTCCATAACGCTGAAACTAATCCCTAGAAGCAACACATTTGTCTCGGATGAAGCAGTAAAGCTGGTATGAGAACAGACCACTGCCTTATTAATGAGGTGTCTATACTCACATTCATGCTTTTTTTATCCCTTCTTCACTCTAACTGTTTTTGTTGGAAAAAGGATTTAAATTTTTTTTTTTATATATTATGAGACTTACACAAATATATGTGACCCTGGACCACAAACCAGTCTCATGTTGTACTGGTGTATTTTTGCAAATAGCCAAAAAAATCCAATGTGTGAGTGTAAGTTTAAAATTATTTATTTATACCAAAAGAATTTTATGTAAAGATATTTTTCCATGAAAATATTTTTATAATTCCCCTACTATAAATGTATGAAAAACTACATATTTAAATAGTAATATGCATTGCTGAGCACATCTTTTAGACAATTTTAAAGCATTTTCTCAGTGTGAATGCTCAAATTTCAGTTTTTTTTTATTTTTTACTTGTAGCCAAATATTGTCATATCCTAACAAACCATAAATGAATGGAAAGCTTTTTTACTCAGCTTGCTTTGATGGAATAAGAAAATATTTGGAGTTTTTTTGAGATGTTTTGAAATTTGTTGGCATAAAACTATATAATAAACATTTTCAGAAGAATTAACATTTAACAATTGATAATGACTATTCTTACACTGTAAACTAAATTCAGATTTTACATAAATACTAAATTTACCGTGAAGTAACCTTAAAGCAACAGATGTTAAATTACAGAAATTTAATGTAGTAACAGACGTGAAATTATAGAAATTTACCGTAAAGTAACAGATCTTAAATTACAGAAATTTACCATCAAGTAAGGGACGTTAAATTACAGAAATTTACCGTAAAGAAACAGATGTTAAATTACAGGAATTTACCGTAAATTAACGGATGTTAAATTACAGAAATTTACTGTAAAGTAACAGACGTTAAATTATAGAAATTTACTGTAAAGTAACATATTTTAAATTGCAGAAATTTACCATCAAGTAAGGGACGTTAAATTACAGAAATTTACCGTAAAGTAATGGTTGTTAAATTGCAGAAATTTACTGTAAAGTAACAGACCTTAAATTACAGAAATTGACCATAAAATAACAGACGTTAAATTACAGAAATTTCCTTAAATTTCCAGCAAATTAATGTAATTTAATGTCTGTTTTATGGTAATTTTTTTGTAATCTACCCCAGCTGCCAAAAAAAGTAAAATAACAGATGTTTTTTTTTTACAGTTTACTTTACTACTTTATTGTCTGCACTGAGGTTTTGAGCAGAAATTAATATTTGACACTGACATACAGCATACAATACAGCACTCAGTATACACTTACATATTTTGTGGACTTAGTCACATATATTGTAACTGTTATCATTGTTAGACAGTGTTTATTTCAAGCATGGAAACTAAAAAAAACATACAGTTGAATGCAAAGTAATGTTTAACAGGGCAAGGAAATGTTCACAGTATTTCCTGTAATATATCTTTTTTCTTCTGAAGTCTTAATTATTTCAGTTTGGCTGAAATAAAATATTTTTAAAACCATTTTTAAGGTCCATCTTATTAGACCCCTTAAGATTTTTTTCCCGATTGTCTACAGAATAAATGATGTCCAATAACTTGCCTATTTAAACTAACTTGCCTATTTAAATTAACCTAGCGACACAGTTAAATTTTACTTCACACAGTATCTACAAAATTACAAAAGAAATAAGTTGTTAAGCTATTATGATCTAAATTGTGTTGAATAAAATCTCCTTTTCAATAAATTTCACTTGGAACATATTTTAAACAATTAATTTCTCAGGAAGGCTAAAAAAATGACTTCATCTGCGTATATCGATATACTACACAATACCTTATGTTTAAGTTGTGAAAGCAAATAAAAGATAAAGGTTCAAACGTGCACTAAAAGTACTGGGACCATCCCTACACCCTGCGGTTTACAGTATTTGTTAATATTGGTTCAGCTGGAGACTGCAAGAGCGCGTAGTGCAGAAAAAGCGCAGCTCAACCCTTCCGCCCTGCAGCTAGAGCAATTCAGGGCTGCCTGTCACCACGGTGAGTTCCTCTGGGCATGAAGACATGAGCTAATGGAGAAGGAGCGAGCGAACACCATCTCAGGGGTCCTGTACACACACAGGGTGAAATAGAGGTTATGGAGCTTCTTAAATTTTTAACCGTGCAACCTCTCCAACACTGTAATTAGGCAGATAACCTGTTAGGCGCATGGGGTTCTAACACAGATGCTTTAAACCTGATTGAAGCTCCCGGCAAACATAGAGGAAAAAAAAAAGTCCAAATGAATTTTATGGTGCTTGAGAAACAGAGGCTCAATTAATGGCTTAAAAAAAGTAAAAACTGGAAGAAAAAACTTTCCCATGCGAAGGAGACGTAATTAATATTTTACTTTGGTGGAGTACAAAAAGGTTTGGTAAAAAATTTAAGATGCTGCATGGCTGTCTGTGACATTCAGATATCAAAGCCGAGCAGAGTGATTGGTTTTTATTCTTAATTAACATATAATCTTTAAACCGCATGCGCCGATGAATTATTCACCCTCAGTTTGTCATCTCAGATTTTAAAATGCTTTTCATTTGGCTTGCTGAAATCCATACCAGTGTTGCATTTGCATAAATGTAAAGATGTACAGTAAAAACAAACATAAACAAACAGTCATTATACAGGCTTCAACCTGATATATATGAAAAGCATTTTCAAATGGTGCAGCTGTTTTTTTGTGGTGGCACTAGAGGACACGTATGACTTCATGCCACCGAATTCATGACATTCAGCACCATATAAGTGGTATTGCCTGTCCTATTTCCACAGACAGGCAACAGGAACAGCAGGAGATGAGTGTGTGAGCTCTTCCTGTGCCACGATCAGCCATAGTTAATGTGATTTGAGCCATGTGAGATATGCGTTTTGTGTTTTCAGCTAGTCACATGCTTTAGTTTCAGCTCAGATACACATACACACAGTAAGCACAAACATATCTAGGATCTTCATCAAGCTAAATAGACATATACTGTAGATAACAAAATTTATAATAAAAAAAATGACCAAAAGCTAAATGTGTAAGCGAACAAAGAAGAGAACAAAGGACCAAACACATGGAGGACATAAGCAAACAAACAAATAAACAAACAAACAAACGAACGAATAAATAAATAAATAAATAAATAAATAAATAAATAAAATCTAAACACATTTATTTATTCAGATATACAAACATTCAAAAATAGTGTGTTACTTGTTCAAACTAATATGATTAAGATATTTTTAGGACAACTTAATTGTTTTAATGTTAAATCTACTTAAATTTGTAAAAAATAAATAAATAAGATAACTTAATCGATTTGTGTTTGGACAATATGAAAGAATTGTTTTCCAACAGTGTACACTGAAAATGTGAAAATTGTACACACTACAATTTGTAGTTTTTCACTTAATCCAATTAAAAATTTTCTTCGAATGACACAATAGTTTTACCTTTCACCACTAAGAGTCACATTTGGATTTCTTCTCTAAATAAACTTGATTAAAACAAATGGAAACTTTCTTAGATTTCCCCATTATATAGTGACAAACAAGAATGGGACACAATGGGACCATGTCTGAGAACTGAACTGTTTGTATTCCGAAAAGTGTGAAAAGATGTTGGACAAAGGGTTTGCTTTTAGTAAATATTAACTTGACTTCTAGTTGATCATTTGGAAAAGTGGCAGAAGGTATATTTTTCTGATGAATCAACTGTTGAACTGCATCCCAATAATTACAAATACTGCAGAAGACCTATTGGAACATGGTCTACAAGATTCTCACAGAAATCAGTCAAGTTTGGTGTAGGTAAAAATAATGGTTTGGTGTTACATTCAGTATGAGATGATCTGCAGAGTGGATGGCAACATCAACAGCATGAGGTATCAGGACATTTGTGCTGCCCAGTACATTACAAACCACAGGAGAGGGCAAATTCTTCCGCAGGATAGCACTCCTCATACTTCAGCCTCCACATCAAAGTTCCTGAAAGCAAAAAAAATCAAGGTGCTCCAGGATTGGCCAGCCCAGTCACCAGTGAACATTATTGAGCATGTCCGGGGTAAGATGAAGGAGGAGGCATTGAAGTTGTATCCAAAGAATCTTGATGAACTCTGGGAGTCCTGCATGAATGATTTCTTTGCCATTCCAGATGACTTTATTAATAAGTTATTTGAGTCATTGCAGAGATGTATGGATGCAGTCCTCCAAGCTAATGGGAGTTATACATAATATTAATTATTTTTCCACTGCACTATGACTTTATATTCTATACTGTACATTATTTCTGTTAAGTGACAAGACTTTTGTCTAAGCAAAGTCAGGCCTTACTGTCCTAATTAAATAATTAAAATCAAGGCATGATCATATTTTATTTTGGTAAAATAAACGTAATCCAGAGGCCTTTGCCTTTCATATAAGCCACTTCTCATTCCAAATGATCAACTAGAAGTCAAGTTATTATTTGTTGTTTCTAAAACTTGGATAGCAATTGTCAGTGTGTATGGTTTGAAATATGAATTCACCCCACTCCTTCAGTTTTCACATCAAAATGTACACAGACACTGTCTGTCCAAAGCTATAAGAACATCCACACTTTATGTACTTATGAATCAGACCCACCAGGTTTCTTCTGTGACTACTTGAGCCACCAGTCAACTACCATGAACGAACCAGCAATAACTTTCAGCTATTTAAAGCAGCACCTGACAGCGAGTCAGAAAGTTTGCTGTCCTTGGTAGTCGCTTGGTTTCAAGGACTTGCTGTACATTAAACAGCAATGCCTGTGGGACTGTTTCTATGGTGTACAACGTGTGAACTTGTCTCCGCTCCACTCCTTCAGTGTTTCTAATTAACGCTGATCATTCTTATACTTGCATACAAATACAGACTTAGATCACAACTAAGACACATGCAAGCCGCTGCCATATGGTGCTGTCTGACGTCCAGAAATGAGGCCAGTGGTCTTGTCTTGAGTTTTCAAACTGGCCACAGATTGTTCACAGAGCGGCACGGTACATTTGCGCTGCCCTGATCTACTCTGCCAACCTGTATGTGAGTGTGTGTGAGCGTGTGTGTCACCTTTCTTAGCTCATTTTCTTCTTGAATAGCTTGCATTAGGCATGCGAACTGTGATTCTGGCTTCCTGTTAGTTGTAATGCTGATTTAATTGTAGTTATATATAGTTTTTAGGGGTCATTTGCACAGAACACATTCTTTAATTTCAATTTGTGCATTTCATCTTGTTTTAATACGGAAAAATGCAATGTGAATACCCTTTTAGCCTTATTAGGTCACTTATCGTGTCTGCAAAAAAGTGAACAAAAAAAAATGTATACAAACACGTGTTTAGTTATGCTTTAGGGATCTTCCATAGCTTTAAAGATGTTTCTACTGTACAAGCTGTATAATCTATCCCCTTACACCAACCCTACTCCTAAACCCAACCTTTACAGGAATGAAAAAAAGCATTTTTACCTAATAATACAGCGCATTTATCGGCCACTTGAATGATGCGACAGCAGCCACAGGACCAGCGGGCTCACCACACACCAGCTATTGGTGGAGTGAAGAGACAGAGATAGAGCCAATTCGGTGGATAGGGGTGATTGGGAGGGCTTGATGGGTAATGGCCGATGGAGGGAATTTGGTTACACCCCTACTATACGAGAAATGCAATGGGATTTTTAATGACGACATAGAGTCAGGACTTCAGTTTTAACGTCTCACCTGAAAGATGGTGCTCACTGACAGTATAGTGTCCCCTTCACTATACTGGGGCATTAGGACCCACACAAACTGCAGATTGAGAATCCCCTGCTGGCCTAACTAACACCACTTTCAAAAGTAAGCTAGTTTTCCCATGTGGTCTCCCATCTAGGTACTAGCAATGCTCAGCAATGCTTAGCTTCAATGAATGACCGATCTTGGGCTGCATGATATGTTGATATGACTGTGGCATATTGCATCTAAATAACTCTTTTACTATTTTATTTTAACTAATACAGTTTTTAAAGGAAGTCGTGCCCCCAAATCCCACCCCTAAACATATCCCTCATTGAAGAACATCATACACAAATATTAGAATGAGATCATACAAATGAACATGAATAAGCCATTAAATGAAAGAAGTTATGATTTGACTTGGGATTGCATTGGAATTATAAACATTGTAATGTACTTTAATGTAATGTGTATTTATATAGCGCATTTATTGTGTATGGCCATACACCCAAAGCGCTTTACAATCATGAGGGGGGGTTTCTCCACACCCCCACCAGTGTGCAGCATCCACTTACATGATGCTACGGCAGCCACTAGACAACGGCACCACTGCGCTCACTAGACACCAGCTATAGGGTGATTGGAGAGACAGTGATAGAGCCAATTCGGTGGATGGAGATGATTGGGAGGCCATGATCGTAAGGGCCGATAGAGGGACTTTGGCCAGGACACTGGGGATACAGCCCTCCTCTTTACGAGAAAAGCCATGGGATTTTTAATGACCAGGGTTGTACCCATTGTACCCATGGGTATCTCAATTTAGGTCTCCGCACTGACAAATGTCCCCATGAGTAACACTTTAAGTCCCCACTGTGATATAAAAACATAGGTGTAGTGTATTTTATACTGTAAAAACTGCTTGTTATAGGTCTTTACCTTACCACTAAACCCAACCCACACAGGCAACTTGTAACAAATGTTAAATGTTAAAAAACCCTGTTAAGTATAACTTTTAAGCGTTTTGAATCATGAGTACATAAGGCGTGTCCTCATAAACCACACTGTAAAACATTGCTGTAAAAGTTGCAGTATTACCAGCCCAATTTACAAGTGCACTGTAAATTTAAACTTACAACTGTGCTGTAAAACTACATTGCAAGATAGATTCTTACATTGCACTTGTAACTTTCACTTGGAGTTTTCCCTTGTAAACCACATAATTAATACACACACAATTGCACACACAATAACACATGCATGCGCACACACGTATTTTATGAGGATGTCCCATAGAATTTCTATATTAGTTTTTACTGGTATTGTTACACTTGCGGGGATATTGTGTCCCTACAATATAGGGAACACACACACACACACACACACACACACACACACACACACACACACA
>CAIGQQ010031729.1:0-24286 GCA_903798035.1 Danio albolineatus
ATGGATGGATGGATGGATGGATGGATGGATGGATGGATGGATGGATGCATGGATGGATGGATGGGTGGATGGATGAATGGATGGATGAATAAGCTCATGGATGGACGGATGGACAGATAATCTTGAATTGATAGATGTATGGATGGATGGATTGACAGAAAAAAAAGCTCATGGATGGATGGATGGATGGATTGACTATGTGGGGATAAGTGGATGGATGGATGAATGGATGGATGGATGTATTGATGTAGGGATAAGCTGATAGATGGTGAATGGATGGATGGATGGATGGACTGATGTAGGGATGAGTGGATAAATGGATGGATGCATGGATGGATGAATTGATGGATGGATAAGCTCATGGATGGATGGATGGATGGATGGACATAATCTTGGATTGATAGATGTATGGATGGGTGGATGGATTGACAGTGAGATAAGCTCATGGATGGATGGATGGATTGATTGATGTAGGGATAAGTGAATGGATGGATGGATGGATGGGTGGATGGATGGATTGATGTATGGATAAGCTGATGGATGGATGGTTAGATGGATGGATGTAGGGATAAGTGGATGGATAGATGGATGGATGGATGCATGGATGGATGGATGGATGGATGGATGGTTTGATATAGGGAGAAGCTCATGGATGGATGCATGGATTAGCTCAGATACATGAATGGATTTAATTTTTAAAACACGTTGTTTTCCTCTTCAATTTATGATTATGTTTCTATTAAGATGTAAGTGTTTTACATAATCATTTAGTTATCTCTTGCATCTTTTGTTGATTATTAGACTTGAAATGGCTTAAGAAGCATGTTTGAAACTCATTCATGGAGTCGAACACTCTGTTCAGTCATTGACTAGCTTCAGATTCAGTAATTTCATTGCTTTGTTTGAATACATGATGAAGATCTGAGAGCACTCCTGTAGCACTGATATTTCCATGCTCCACTTATAAAGAACTTCATGTACTTCATTACAGCGCACCGTCAGTATGAACCTCATTTAACTCGCAAATATGACTTGTACTCATTTGTGTGAAATAGTCCGTGTTTCTGAATTGCCAATGTCATGTCATTTTCTGCCAGTGTTTTTTTTCTCTCTCTCTCTCTCTCTCTCTCGGTCCTTTCAGGCTCTCAATTTAATGTGTTGGCTCCTCATTACTAAGTGTGGCAAATGGTGATATTTCTATCAGATGCAACAGATGCAGCTTTCCTCAGGGCTGGTGCAGTCTGAAGTCTGTTTTACCCTCAGTGCTAGACTGGCTGTGTAAAGAACATTCTTCTTGCCCACCTCTAGAGCCGGGTACCATATGTTCACCATCATGTGCGCTGAGGCAGACTGTTCTGCTGATGAGATGAGCCTGTGTTCACCATGGCTTGCATAATTTAACAACCTCTGTAAATCTGTGCTTAGAAACCAATCTCCCTATAAAGCATTTCTGCCTCTGCCAGAGCTCTTAAACGAAGCACGTCTTTAGCTCAGAAGTAGACTTTTAGAAACCAGTGTGTCATGCTTTTGTGTTGCCGCAGCTGATCTGTTTTACAAGATTATATGCACTAAAGCATATGGAAATAGGATGATAGTCTGTTGTTAAACCCTCACAAAGACATTATACTTCTGCGCACACCGATTTCTATCATATTCCAGCATGCTGTAATTATAATTAGGTTTGTTTACAAAGCTACCTATTGTCTGCTCCACGGTGCAGTGCTTCATGTCCATACTGAACATATTGAGCCGTGGTACTCATGCAGATAATCATCTGTCTTTTCCTTGTTTCTAAATTGAAAATAAATGTTTATCGTAATCGCATTGAAAAGTGCACTCACGTTAAATAAATGTTAAACAATGTTTTATAGAGACTGATAATAAGAGGAGAGTCTGTTATTTTCCCCTTAATTAATATTATAGAACAGTACAAATATTTAGAAACAGAAGTGCTTGAAATATTAGGTACCACCTAAATATTAGGTATTACTTGTTTGCTGGAATATGGTATTTGTTGTATTTAACTTGATTTTATTTTATAGAACTCAGTCCATGAGGGCTGGTGTCCATCAGGTTTTAGCTCCAACTTGCCTCCACACACCTGCATGGATGTTTCTAGAAAGCCTAGTAAGCGATTGATTACCTAGCCCAGGGTGTGTCTGATTGGGTTGGAACTAAACTGCAGAACACCGGCCCTCCAGCACAGGGTTTGGGGATCGCTGTTATAGACATTCACTGCATTTTATGAAGATAAAAAGTTATTGTGATAAAATATACACTAGCGGTCAAAATTTGGGGGTCAGTAGGATTTTTTTATGTTTTAAAATAGGCTTCTCCTGCTCACCAAGGCTGCATTTATTTCATCAAAAATACAGTACAAATTGTAAAATGATGAAATTTTATTGCACTATAAAATAACTGTTCAAAAGTAGTTTATAATTTCATTTGATAATTTATTTCAGTAATTTTAAAGATGAACTTTCAGCTTCAATACTCCAATCTTCACATGCAGTCACATGATCTTTCAGAAATCACTACAATATTAATTATTATTATTATTACCATTATTATTATTATTATTATTATTATTATTATTATTATTATTATTATTGTTGTTTGTTGTTGTTGTTGTTGTTGTTGTTTTTGTTGTTGTTATTAATGGTAATAGTAATAAATGCAATAATGACTGGAGTAATGATTTCATTTGAAACTACATACAATAAGAAAGAAAGAATAGAAAAATTAAATATTTTACTTTTTTACATTGAATAAATTGTGTCTTTATGAACAGAGTGATTTTTTTTAAATAACAAAAAAATGATCCCAAATGTTTGACCAATAGTGTTTGTATATGCAAGCATATTCATTCAAACTTTGTTTATCCACCATTACTGAAAAAAGCATTACTGTTTCCAGAAAAATCTTGGTCGTACTTTATTTTGATGGTCAGTTTGTTGAATTTAAGTTACTTTGCAACTAATTCTCATTAGATTATAAGTAGACTGTTAGGTTGGGGTTAGGGGTAGGGTAAGTGTAAGTTGACATGTACTTGCAAAATTTCTTATAGTCAGCTGAATGTCTGTTGAATGTCAGTATCTACAGATATTAAGTAGACAGTTTACTAATACTCAAATGCACCATCAAAATAAAGTGTTACCAAAATCTTAAACAGGATTCAATGATAATGATATTATTTATCAGCATATTTAGTTTTGCCATAATAACAATATGTTAAATGCATTCATATTTCAAAAATTGTTTGAACCAGATTCTGGTGCATAATCATATTTATTCAATAATTAAGAAGTTGAACAAATAATTAGGTTTCACATAAGACATCTTTATATTAATAATTTAATATTAGTATTCTATTTTATTATGTTTTTAATTAATTGACAAAAAAACTGTTTTTAATAATCCAAAATATTGGTGAATCCATAAAAAAACTTGATTAAATGATTGAAACCTTGGTAAGCAAAAGATTTGTTAATAAAAAAAAAAACATTAAATATTAGTAGTGATAATCATTTACTTATTAATGATCATTTCTTTGTGATTATTAAATTGAAGAGCTAATTCAGGTGGCACGGTGGCTCAGCGGTTAGCTCTGTCGCCTCACAGCAAGAAGGACGCTGGTTCGAGTCCCAGCTTGGTCAGTTAGTGTTTCAGTGTGGAGTCTGCATGTTCTCCCCGTGTTTGTGTGGGTTTCCTCTCGGTGCTCCGATTTCCCTCACAGTCAAAAGACATGCAATAGGTAAACTGAATAAACAAAATTGGATGTACTGTATGAGTGTGTGTGTGAATGTGTGAGTGTATGGGTATTTCCCATTCTGGATTGCAGCTGGAAGAGCATCCGCTGCTTAAAACATATGCTGGAATAGTGTAAATACTCATAAACCTGAAAATAATCCACATTCATACTCATAAGCCTGAAAATAATCCACATTCATAATCGTAAACCTGAAAATAATCCACATTCATACTCGTAAACCTGAAATAATCCACATCGATACTCGTAAACCTGAAAATAATCCACATTCATACTCGTAAACCTGAAATAATCCACATCGATACTCGTAAACCTGAAAATAATCCACATTCATACTCGTAAACCTGAAAATAATCCACATCGATACTCGTAAACCTGAAAATAATCCACATCGATACTCATAAACCTGAAAATAATCCACATTCATACTCGTAAACCTGAAATAAGGCAAGGCAAGGCAAGGCAAGTTTATTTATATAGCACATTTCATACACAGTGGCAATTCAAAGTGCTTTACATAAACAGGAATAAAATTTAAGTATAAGAAAATAAAAACAAATAATAAAAATCAAATAAAAACAGATTAAAATGAGTTAAGACAAGTTATAAAAGAATGAAAAGAAAAGAAAGACACAATAGTGCGATCTGTCGGACGTAGCACAGTGCTCATTCAGTAAAGGCACAGCTAAATAGATGTGTTTTCAGTCTTGATTTGAATGTGCCTAATGTTAGAGCACATCTGATCATTTCTGGAAGCTGATTTCCAGCAGCAGGGGGCGTAACAGCTGAAAGCAGATTCACCCTGCTTTGACTGAACTCTTGGAATTTCTAGTTTAAGTGATCCTAATGATCTGAGTGATCTGTTAGGTTTGTAATCAGTCAGCATATCTGTAATGTATTGAGGTCCTAGGCCATTTAGTGATTTATAGACAAGTAATAATACTTTAAAATCTATTCTGAATGTAACTGGGAGCCAGTGTAGAGACCTGAGGACAGGTGTGATGTGCTTTGATTTCCTGGTTCTGGTCAGAATCCTGGCCGCAGCGTTCTGGATGAGATGCAACTGTCTGACTGCCAGTAAATAATCCACATCGATACTCATAAACCTGATAATAATCCACATACATACTCGTAAACCTGAAAATAATCCACATTCATACTCATAAACCTGAAAATAATCCACATTCATACTCATAAACCAGTTTTGTATTCTGAATTCTAATGTAAAATGTCTCCTGAGCAAAGTTGTGAGTAGAAAGTTGTGCACTGTAGCATTACAGTGACACTTATGCAGTCTGTTTACCTTCAGCATGATTGAATAAATCTATCAGACTGGGTGTTCGCTTAGAGGAAGCCTCTTGAGAGTGACCGGTTAAAAGTGTGTGACATTTTCTCCTTTTAACTGGAAATAAGCAGACGAAAGCCGCTCTCCCCCTCACTGCCACCTCCATAATTGGTGCAGAGTTCAGCCACTTATGGATGATGATATGTGTCACGCTTTTCGAGTGCATTTCGGGCAAAATGTGTTGTGTTTGCTGGTTATGGCCATAACTGCAGCGCTCTGCCCCATGCTGAAACAATCACAGCTTCCTTTATTGAATACAGCAAAATCAATACGTTTTTCATTTAGGCTTTGCGTGTATATCTGGCATTTCCAACTGTGAGAGAATGTACTGTATTTGTGGCGAATGACTGGGCGAAAGAGATGTTATGCTTTGATACTCCCTGTCAATTTGTTGACTTGGAGGTTTGTTTAGCAGAGAGGTCTTTGGAGATTGATGTTTTGATTTGGGCAAAAGCTGCTTCACTTCATTAATGAGAGGCCCACAGCGCTTCTCAACATCTCTCTCACACTCTGCTTCCAATATGTTTGATGCCAGAGGAGCTGTTATTTATCCTGCGAGCCTGAATTGCGCTTAGACTCATTTATAACCGGAGAACATTTCAACAAGGGGAGGCGTAAAAGGGTGCGATTCCTTGCTCAGGGTGACAATGCTAGCATGAGATTAGCGTCAGAGCATTTTATTTATCGCCACGCAGCCGAGCCAGGTGGAATTCGTTTCTGTGATTTTTGCACAATGCCACTGAGGAGCTTTATAATACCCGAGGAAACGATCTGTTTGTATTGCCATCATCTCAGTGGCATGTGCTCGGCTAAATGTGGAGGCACTGGAGAATGAAGACGCGCTAAGAATATGCGTAGCAATCCAAACAAGGGATAGTTCACCCAAAAAGTATTTCTTCTTACTGTTTGCTCACAATCAAGTGATTCTAAACTTTGACAAATTTCTTTCTTGAGTGGATCACAATACAAGAAACCAGCAGCCATTGACATCCGTAGTAGGAGCAAAATATACAATGGAAGTCTGCGGCTTTCCAACACTTCTCAATATATTTTCTCTTGTGTTCAACAGAAGTAAAGTAAGTTAATTCATTTTAAGGTGCCCTCGTTATATAACTTTATTCGTTCATTTTCCTTCAGCTCAGTCCCTTATTTATTAGAGGTTGCGGAATGAACCGCCAACTATTCCAGCATATGTTTTAATAGATGCCTTTCCAGCCACAACCCATGAACTCATTCACACACACACGCACACAATGGCCAATTTAGTTTATTATATTTACCTATAGCGCATGTCTTTGGACTGTGGGGGAAATCAGAGCACCCGGAGGAAACCCACGCAAACACGAAAAGAACATACAGACTCCACACAGAAGTGCCAACTGGCCCAGCCGGGACTCGAACCAGCAACCTTCTTGCAGTGAGGCAACAGTGCTGAGCCACCATGCTGCCCACATAAGTTCTATGTACTTAATTATTCTATACTCTATACTAATTATACTATTCTATACTTAAATGATTCTATGCAAAATTCCATACATAACCCTAATCCTAACCTACATTCTAATCCTAACCATATCGTAAGTACTTGTTATTAACTAATACTATCTCTAAATAAATGAATAGTTACACTGTAACACGGACAAGTGGAGGGTAAAAAAATTACTTTCATTTTTGGGTGAACTATCCCTTTAAGGGTTTTTTTTACTTTTGTATTTTTTTACCAGTATTGGTTATGAAACACAGATTTCATTTGTAACAATCGTGCATCTTCTTCAATCAGATACTTACTCTGTAGTATAACATTCATTCATTCATTCATTTATTTTCTTGTCGGCTTAGTCCCTTTATTAATCTGGAGACATCACAGCGGAATGAACCGCCAACTTATCCAGAATATGTTTTACGCAGCGGATGCCCTTCCAGCTGCAACCTATCTCTGGGAAATATCCATACACACTCATACACTATGGAAAATTTAGCCTACCCAATTCACCTGTACCGCATGTCTTTGGACTTGAGGGGGAAACCGGAGCACCTGGAGGAAACCCACACAACCACGGGGAGAACATGCAAACTCCACACAGAAATGCCAACTGACCTAGCCGGGGCTCGAACCAGCGACCTTCTTGCGGTGAGGCGAACATGCTACTCACAACGCCACCGTGGCGCCCTGTACTATAATATTCATTCATTCATTTTCTTTTCGGCTTAGTCCCTTTATTAATCCGGGGTCGCCACAGCGGAATGAACCGCCAACTTATCCAGCATTTGTTTTACGCAGCGGATGCCCTTCCAGCCACAACCCATCTCTGGGAAACACATCCATACATTCTCATTCACACACACTACGGACAATTTAGCTTACCCAATTCACCTGTACCGCATGTCTTTGGACTGTGGGGGAAACCGGAGCACCCGGAGGAAACCCACGCAACCACGGGGAGAACATGCAAACTCCACACAGAAATGCCAACTGGCCCAGCCGGGGATCGAACCAGCGACCTTCTTGCTGTGAGGCGAACGTGCTAACCACTCTGCCACCGTGGCGCCCCCTGTACTATAATATAGTAAATATAATTAATTATGCATATTTAGATCATTTCTCTGTAATATGTAGACGTAGCAGAATTAAAGGGACAGTTCACCCAAATATGAACTATGAATGATCAAGTGGTTATAAACCTTTATGAGTTTCTTTCTTCTGCTCAACACAAAACAAATATATTTTGAAGAAATCTGAAAACCTGTAGCCATTGACAGCCAAAGCAGGAAAACAAATACTATAGAAGTCAATAGTTACAAATTCTTCAAAATATCTTCTTAGTGTTTTGGGTTTGTAACAAGTGAAGGAAGAGTAAACGATGATGACAGCATTTTCATTTTTGGATGAACTTTCCCTTTTAAGATACTGTAAGAATTCCAAAATATATTGTTCAACCAACATTCAACTGCTATGTTTCCATCCAAAGATGCGATTAAAATTTATGCGCATAACTGGTATGTCACATATACTGTAAGACATGCGAATAAAGCAGTGTTTCAATCCAATAAGTCAAAAAGAACAAAATCGCCACTTCCTGATTAACTAGCACCAAATAACAAAAGTAAAAATTGAACTTATAAAGGGAAAGTAGGAGAAAGTGCGCAAATCATTTCCTTATATAATAAAGGGCTTGCAGTATGCCGACTCACAATGAACACGTGGTGGTGTTTAAATGCGTCAAACGTGAAGCACAGACATTCTTAACAATTCTGGAGGTAATTAATAACATAACGACACTAATACTGAAATGCTCAAGGTATTTTAGAATGACCAAAACAACATTTTGGCCTGCTGGTTTGTCCATTCACACACATTTTTATCATCACATGATCTCTTATAACAAAATCACATAACTGTTTTAATACGCATACAGGAATTTGTTTGGTAAAAGTGCTTCCATCGTAGTTTATGTGCATCTTTTTATATAGAATAAAAGGTTTATCTTACTTAGATATGCTCATATGTTTTTATGCTCATTTTCAAAACTTGCGTGCATCTTGACGTTTCCGTCAAGCGTTTTTTATGCTCATATCCAAAATGTTCCCAGAAACGGTGAATGGAAACATAGCTAGTGTCAGTCTTCGTTCATTTTTTTAAATGTTATTCTTAGGGGCCATATAAAATTCTTAATCTGTTAGCTTTGAGCAACACTTCTCAATACTGGTCCTTGCTGACCCCTGCTAATATCCTGCATATTTTGTATGTTATGCTTCAGAGGTTTGTTTCATTTAACAGTAAGTGACCTGCAAAGTGGACATTACAGGATACTCTGCCAGGATTGCTGTTCAAAATCATGTTCAATTTAAAGGATAATGTGCACAAGACGTGACTTCTATGCAAATCATGAATACTGTTAAATAACCCTTCAGTCTTGTGTAATAATTGAAGACGCTGCAAACAGTGGTGTGGGACAAACTTTTAAAAATAAAATAAACTGCAATTTCAGCCAATTTCCAATGTGCAGGGGTAGAGAGAACTGAACACTATGTAGGAAACATGTTGATCTGAACAGAGTTTCTTGTTGGAGATCTTAGAGCACGCTGCTATATCGAAATTTTAAAGCGACTTTGTTACAAGCATTTACCACAGAATCAACACTCATGAAATGTGCACAAAGGTTTCATCAAAAGTGACAAACAAACAATGACTGAACTGAACAAACACATACACCCAATCAAGCACACATTGCACAAATTACTTATTTGTAACATTTGTAAAGTACCTAAATTAGCTAAATACTGTTCTATTGTTCTATATAACACTGTTCTATTGTTGAGGTGACATGGTGACTTAGTGTTTAGCACTCGCCTCACAGCAAGAAGGCCACTGGTTTGAGTCCCGGCTGGGTCAGTTGGCATTTTTGTCTGAAGTTTGTATCTTCTCCCCATTTTCGCGTGGCTTGCCTCTGGGTGCTCCGGTTTCCCCCACAGTCCAAAGACATACGGTTTGGGTGAACTGATTAAACTACATTGGCCGTAGTGAATGAGTGTGTATGGATGTTTCCCAGTACTGGGTTGCAGCTGGAAGGGTATCCGTTGTGTAAAACATATGCTGGATAAGTTGGCGGTTCATTCCGCTGTGGCGAGCCCTGGTGAATAAAGGGAAAAGAATGAATAAAGGAATGTTCTAGTGTGTTTTGGACATTTTGTTGAAGTTATACGTATTGTGCCTTTACAGTAAATTAATGATTTAACATGTTTTACTAAAATAAAACATATCTTACCAGGATAGTTCAACCAAAATTGAAATTTTGCTTATAATTGACTCACCCTCAGACCATGCAAAATGATTTTTTTTCTTATTTTCTGCAGTAGAAGAGTTTTAGCTGAAACCATGGTTCTTGGTGACACATAAATTGCAAGTCTGCAAGACTGCTAGCATCACATTAAAAGTTAAAAAATATATACAGGTACAACTACCTGTACCTGATGATACATTGATTCCTTATAAAATTAAACAAATTCACTATGCAAGAAATGTAACATTTACAACAACATTACCTTTAATCCTTCCCCTATCAAACTGACCTGAGCTTATGCATGTCAGTCTGGAACCAAAGCTTGCTGCCATATAATGACATTCTGTTACATCAGCTGTGATTTCACATGGTATGAACTGGTATGAACTGAAGGGGGAAAAAGTTAACAATGAACGAATACAAGACAAGGGAAGTTTATTTGTGTAAACCATTTCCTACACAATGGTAATTCAAAGTGCTTTACATAAACAAGAAAATTAAAAGGATCATAAGACAATCACACAATCAGTCTAAGAATTCAAGACAACGAAAGATTTAAAAGGATTAAAAACATCTTGTATTAAAACAGGTTTAAAAGGAAAAAAAGTTTAAAAGGTTTAAAAGGAATTTAAAAATGCAAGCATAAAGATTTCAGTTAAACCCGTGTAGAGTTGTTAAAGTTCTGCAGGGCTGATTGTTTCTGCAAACACAGACTCCTGAAGACATGCTTGAGTGAAGAAGTTGTAAGGCCCTGATGATCACTGTTCACACTCTTGTTCCTCCTCTGATGTTCTTCTGCATCACACAGACGTTGTGAATCTGCATATTGTTCAGTCCCCTGGTGGGGTGGTGCTCAATTTGCTCTTGGCGTCTTTCCAGCTTTGTGAAAGTCCTCCTGCAGTCCAGATGGCCTGGAGCGTTTAGCTGTGCTACAAAGGTTAGCCATCACTTTATCAACTAATTAGAATAATGAAACGAGAACTGCATGATAATATAAATAATAAATGCTCACTTGTCATCCAGTAGCCATGGAATCCCCTTGTTGGTTAAAAAAAGGTCAGAAATGTAACTCTGAGTGTTAATTCAGTGAAAGCTCTCGGTATTAGGATGAATGGCTGCTTAATGACTGAATCTGGAATTAATTTACGAGGTATAAATCATAACTACTGTGTGTGTGTGTGTGGAGGCTAAATAAACTAATGGGTAGTAAAAATATGCATTTAAAATATATATACTGGCATTTAAATAATTTATTGGGCTGAAGATAGAATCAATTAAAGTGTTGGTAGTGGAAAAAAATACTACACTGAAATGATTTGTGTGGAAACAGGATCTGTATGTATCTGATCACAGAGTTCAAACAAATAGCTCATCATTTACTCATCCTCATTTTTCTGCAAAAAGATTACAAGATTATGGGTCTTCTGGAAATGTTTTAAACATCTGCAAGAGGATGATGGCGTTTCTTTATTTTACCTAAAAGGGTTAGTTCACCCAAACATAAAAATGATGTTAATAATTGCCCTTCCTCATGACGTCGAATTCACCTGAGACCTTTATTCATTTTCAGAAATTCAGACGTTTTAAATGGAATCTGAAATTTAGATGAAATTCTCCTGCTTAATAAAATATTTTAATTGAACAACTGAAAGCATATGAAGAGTTTTGTTGCAAAACGAGATATATCCATTTTGAGAAATGTTGGTTATTTGACATTATTATTGAAGACATCAACAGTCAACTTTATTCACAATTTCTGTACGTTAAACTATTACTTGAGCTCAGTGAAGGCCAGGGACACATATTCTTCAAATCCAGGATATTTTTTATTGAATTTTATGTCCATAAATAGTTCATAAATAAGTCAAAAAGCATGCCAAAATGCAATAAATTTATCTTAACATTGTTAAACATCTTAAATTGATTAAAATTAATAAAAAACTATATGGAACAGTATATACAAAGATTTATTATTAATAGGCGCCACGGTGGCGTAGTGAGTAGCACGTTCGCCTCACAGCAAGAAGGTCGCTGGTTCGATCCCCGGCTGGGCCAGTTGGCATTTCTGTGTGGAGTTTGCATGTTCTCCCCGTGGTTGCGTGGGTTTCCTCCGGGTGCTCCGGTTTCCCCCACAGTCCAAAGACATGCGGTACAGGTGAATTGAGTAAGCTAAATTGTCCATAGTGTATGTGTATGTGTGTGAATGAGAATGTATGGATGTGTTTCCCAGAGATGGGTTGTGGCTGGAAGGGCATCCGCTGCGTAAAACAAATGCTGGATAAGTTGGCGGTTCATTCCGCTGTGGCGACCCCGGATTAATAAAGGGACTAAGCCGAAAATGAATGAATGAATGAATGATTATTAATAATAAGATTCTGAGTTAGTTAGTTAGTTAGTTAGTTTTGGCCAGAACGTACACAATTTAACATAACTTTTTCTTTCATTTTTTTTTTGCTGGGGCACCATTGGCTTTAAGCAGGCTTCACTGCGGCATTTGGGAAAAATTATCAGTGGGAAAATTAACAATTGATAAATTGATAACAATTTAACAATAGATATAAATAGATCAATTGTGTTTGTAAATTTTCTGTTGTAAAACGACACTTAAATTTTTTCTAATCTCTACAAATATAAATTATTCCAGATTAAACAAATTATTATTATTTATTTTTTTATTTTTTTATTTTTTTATTTTTTTATTTGTTTGTTTGTTTGTTTATTTATTTATTTATTTATTCATTCATTTATCTAGCTAGACAGTAAATTAATATTATGATTATATATTTTTTATTTTAGTGGGTGCTTAACCCCAAGAAGGGTATAATCAACGCTAGCTCATGGCAATTAGTACCTTTTTGATTTAGTGGCTAATTCGTAAGAATTTGTACGATCTAATTCGTACAATTTAGTATGATTTGCTCATCACCCAATGACGGTTGGGTTTAGGGGTGGGGTTGTTTTGGGTGGCACGCCTCTTTTTTTAAATCGTACATTTTCGTACATATTAGCCACTAAACAGGCAAAACGTATAATACTTATGTTTCTCGTGAGATCAGGCAGGTATAATAGGCCAATAACAATAAAAAAAGAAGAAACTAAATAAAATAATTTAAAAATACTTATAATTTAGGGGTCTAAAGCAAATTAATTGCTGATCTTGGCAGGTAACTGTTTCATAGGCAGGTAACATTTGAACATTAAATAAGCCAAATACAAGTCTTGTTGATTTTACTCGTACACACATGTACTTTGTCTGTATTTTAGCTTTGGGAAAGCTTTGTTAATGGAACAGTTGATCTTGACAAAAAATAAATAAATAAATAAAAAATATTAGCCATCTGCCAGACCTCTCAAATCTATTGCACTTTCACAAGATTCAAACAGAAGACTTCATAGAAAGAAACGGCATTCACCTAAAAAAAAAAAAAAAAAAAAATTCTTGCAGCATCCCCCCCAAATCTTTCTCAAATAGTGAATTGGCAGCTTTCAGATAAATGACATCTTACTTAGGCTCTCCTATAATGTTGTTTAGCTTTAGCATTCATGCTTTAGGTAGGAACACTGTGACTTACTGTATCTTTTTTAGACCCTTTAACCCGCAGGCGCGTCTTGAAATCTCATCCTTTTATTTTGTCTCCCGTTTTTGGCTGGTATCAGCGTTTCAATATCAGAACATCATCTTTAGTGTATTAGAAGCCATGGCAGAGGTAGCATTTATCTCCTTACGTTTCAGTGTCCTCCGATTGTTTTGTCTGATTCCAGGGGCCAGGAGACAGTAATGGCCCAATCTGTTTGAAGTTTGAGTCAGCCTGTGACACTTAAAGAGAGTTATAGAGTGGAGAGTTGCCTGCTAGGCTTTACCGCTGCCCGTGTGAGCGCTGCTCTTACGTTAGGGCTCTGTGTGCTAGTGGATGTGTATGTGTGTGGGTGTGCATATATTAAATGTCCCATCGGTGTGTTTGCCTTCAGTGTTTGGCTTCTGCTCTGCTTTGACCCAATATTCCTGACAGTTACAGTATCTATACTTTATGTAGATAAGTCGTTTTTAATGTTGGTTTAGCTTTATATTTCAAAACCATCATTTGATCATCAAAGCAACAAAAGTACAACATGTATAAATCTTATGACAAGTCACGGTTAATGTCTAGTGCAGTACATAGTGTAAGGTTACAATAATAAAAAAGGAAATAGAATATAGAATGCGGAGTGTTAATGTCAAAAGATAATATTATATTTTACATTAAAAAGTACATTAAGCAAATGTGTTTTTGCTTAAAATAATGTTTTCAGACATCCTTATATTATTTTTAGAGCACACATATTAAATCACAAACATTTAAAACAAATAGAATAGTAACATAATGAAAGATTTGCAATAGAATATTTTATAGAAACGTTGGTAAAAAAAAACGCGTAAGTACAGTGAAATAACGGTGTACTTTTCTGTCTGTATAGTATAAGTATAATGAACGTACATATAGGTACAGTATAAGGGAATAAACTGTAATGCTTGGGTAATAAGCGGGTTACGCAACACGCAAAGTACCGTGTAAGTATATTGATTTTACAGTGTACTTTTCTATAAATGCAAAGGAACAAACGGGTAATGTTTGGGTAATAAGGGGGTAACAACCAGATATGTAATGCTTAGGTAATAAGGGGGTTACAACCAGATATGCAACACGCAAAGTATCGTGTAAGTATATTGATTTTACAGTGTACTTTTCTATAAAGTGCAAAGGAACAAACCACAATGTTTGCTTAATAAGGGGGTAACAATAAGATATACAACACGCAAAGGACCATGTAAGTATATTGCATTTACAGTGTACTTTTCTTTAAATATTGTATATTTACTAATAATATTATATATCTGGGGGCGACACGGTGGCGCAGTAGGTAGTGCTGTCGCCTCACAGCAAGAAGGTCGCTGGTTCGAGCCTCGGCTGGGTCAGTTGGCATTTCTGTGTGGAGTTTGTATGTTCTCCCCGTGTTTGCGTGGGTTTCCTCCGGGTGCTCCGGTTTCCCCAACAAGTCCAAAGACATGCGGTACAGGTGAACTGGGTAAGATAAATTGTTTGTAGTGTATGAGTGTGACTGAGTGTGACTGAGTGTGTATGGATGTTTTCCAGAGATGGGTTGCAGCTGGAAGGGCATCCGCTGCGTAAAACAAATGCTGGATAAGTTGGCGATTCATTCCACTGTGGTGACCCCAGATTAATAAAGGGACTAAGCCGAAAATAAAATGAATGAATGAATGAGTATATATCTGTAGACTGTATAATATAGAAGCATTCATTAAATATCTTTCATTAAAAGATCATTATAAATCTTTCAACATCAGTTCACACATATATTTCTTATACTTTAAAGTGGTTTGAAAAAACATTTGTACAAATTAAATTAAATATCAAACAGTACATTTTACACCGTAGTTTTACATTACTGATGCTACTAAAATAGCTTCAGAAAATGTCACATACACTGCCATGCAAACTCTTTTCGGCAAATGTTTTCCATCTGATTTCTACTGTATGATTAAGACAATTACGTGCATATGGTCAGTTTTGATTTGCACTCAAAATCTCATTTTCTCAAAACAATCTTTTCTGGCTCATTTAACATTTCTTCATTTTTTCATTGACTATTGTCAAGGTATTTTTTGTTGCTTTTGTGAAGTCAGTTCAGTTCACAGTTCACGCATATGCCTTAGCAGAAGAACCACTAATGGAGTTTATCAAATTTACTACAATTGTGTCCCAATATTTTTTCCTAATTCTGAACAGTATACCTACTGTGTGAGAAAAGAAAAGGCTGGCGTGTTTCTTTTAAATTGCACTTTTTATTTCTGAGATGCCGCTTTGGTTTGAAACATCTAATGCCATGAAATTGAAACCTTTTCAGCTAGCAATTTATTTGCAATTTGTTCTCCTTCAGGCATTCTGTTGACTCTGCAGAAAGTAACTTTCCAACTGCATGTCAAATCATTCTCATTTGATTGTTATAGAAGATTCAGTGTTAATATATTACAATCTTTAGTTACTTTAAAAAAGTTACTAAATGCGTTACTTTATGGAAAGTATTGTGAAAGTATGTGTTATGTTATCTTTTAGCCTTTTTTATTATTTTTTAATGAGCAAGATGGGATTAAAATTGTATTTTTGTACCCAACACTCAGTAGATTGTTAGGGTTATTATAATAAGTTGTATTTGCATATTTTGAGAGAACAAACACTAGCAGAAATGCCATATTAGCATCACAAGAGCTTCACGTGTTAAAATCACACATGAAATGGACAGTTTGAACATTTTTAGGTACAAAAAAGTGATTGTGATCTTTTTTTTCTGGGTGTGTTTCACATGTGATTTTAACATGAAGAGTATGTGATCCTTATGTGTTTTTTTTTTAAGGCTCAACAAATTATTTGACTGCAGGTGCCATACACTTATGTGACCCTGGACCACAAAACCAGGCATAAATGTTAAACCTTCCATGGATTATTGAACAATATTTTCGGAGATTATGTTTATTTGATTTAAAAAAAAAAATCATGTTTAATGTTGTCCGAATGAAGTTCTTAGCCATGCGCATTACTGATCAAAAGTAACGTTTCATTGACTTTTGATGTACTTAAAGTAGGAAATTTACAAAATCTCAGATCTTCACATAATATTCTAATGATTTTTTTGAAATACAAGTGAATCAATAAATTTGACTCATGTAATAGTCAAAAAAGAGCCCAGTGCAATGTGCTTTTATTTTGGTGCAGGGTTACATATACAGTAGTTTCAAAGTTACTTACAGTGTACTGTAGAGTCAATTGAATGATAAAATAGAACATCAAAGTAAAGTGTTATTCGTTTTAAGAGTGTCTCGTGTGCCCAAACAATTTTGGGGGTCATTGTTTTATGTCAAATTATAATAATAGTTAAAAAGGAAGGAAGATAACAGACATTATTATTACATCTGGCAGCTTACCGTGGTCATTAACGCCTTCATCTCCATCCTTCATAAAAACATAATTACACACACAGCCAGACAAAAGCTGCGTTCGATTTCTTCTGTACTTTCTCTAATCTGCTGACGGGAGTTAGTTAGCTAGTCTAGACTGCACAGGAGAAGTTAAAGCTCGCAACTAATATATATATCATTTCTCTTCTCTCTCCTTTGCTTGTCATGCACTGCTAATACGGACATCTTCAAAGGCTCAGGTCAGTGGCTCATTCTGTGTTTCTCCCTGTGCATCTGTTAACCCCACTGCCCCGTCTGGCCTCCGAATGAGAGGAGCGCTAGTGTATTTCTATCACGGCCTGACTGAGATTTGAATTAGTATGAAGTACATTTTCATGTCTTCTCTGGCCCTTCGACTGACATTTGAGAGGGATCAGGGGACTTCATTATCCGGCCCAGAGTATCTACATCCTCCAAGAGGTTACAGGAGGTGACCCGCGAGCAGCGTAGCTGGTTTATTTTGCTTAAAATATTACCTTGCTAGGCAGTGAAGGAGGAAAGAATCCTATATTCCGTGCTATTTAAAGAACAGACGGGAACTTTTCCTGAATGCGCAATAACCGAGCGCCGCCTTTGCGTTGTAAAAGTCAGACAACAGGTTGGATGTTTATTGTAGCCGTATAGAAAAACTGCCAGGCGTGCTGTAAAACTGACTTTCCCCCATTAAATAAAATCGCTCGCTGGTGTTGAAGAGTGTTGCCACGCTAATGATTGTTTCTTAACGTGGCAATTTCATTTCTCGGTATTGTCATGTTTGCCGAGCTTGATATTTGTCTGCGTTAATGAAATTACCATCTTTTTTTAATGCTTCGGTAGATTTATTGCCAATTTCATTCATCATCTTTTCACTCACTTCTCACATCTTGAGCATCATCTTAACAGTCATTTGATTATTGTAATTGGAAATTCAATGATACTCATTAAAGGAGAGGAGAGACGAGATGCGAAGAGAAGGGTTTTAAGCAGCTGCAGGGCCAGATGGGATATGTTTTTAGGGCTCGCATAACCCCTCGGAGTGGAAGCTATACATGTACGGTTTTATTTGTTCGCTGTGATTTCGTAAGCAACTTTCTTCGAGAGGCTGTTTGTTTGATTGCCAAGTGTTTCGTAACTGCAGCGTTTGGCTTCCGGACTCATTTGTGAATGAAATCATGTCTTGTGGAGTTAAGAAGCAGAAGGATACCCTACATGCACATCACATCAAAAAGCCTGCTGCAAGCCTCCTGCAAGTCATCAGACATCATTACAAACCGAAGAATATTCAGAGCGGACACACATCTGATGCAAACAAAAACAATGTTGTGAGGGGAAAACATTGCAGAATGTGACAGAGTCATCAATTATTGAGGCCTGTTTTGTTATTTTAGGCTGCAGATGTTAAAGGTCACTGTATTTGGCAACTATCCAGGATTTTCGCAATCAAAGGCAGTAATGAATGCAAATGATCAACCAACTGATCCATATGCATGAAATATTTTTCGAGAGCTTCCTTAATAATTTAAACCAGTGGGAAAACACTCAGTGAAACGTCACTTATTGCTGTTTTTGTGTCTTCAGTTTTCTGAATAGCTTTAAATGGATCTGAACTGAAAAATCAAAGTTGCTTTGACGTTTCTTCCTCCACAGAAGTTCAACACCTGATCCACTTGTTAAGTGTGACGTAGCGATGCAATGGTTAACCGATTTCACTATTAACTGCACCTTAATTCATCATGGTTAACTAATTTTAAAGGGTTTTCAACACACGCGTTTCTGCACGGAACAAAACTGAGGCAAATAATAAACAAAGTTATGCCAACTGTGCGCTAGTTTAAAGTTACAAGCTTATGAAAATGCACAGTGGATTACCGGCGTTTTAGCATGAAAACGATCCGTGTCCACACTAGTGTTTCACCCAGCGTTTCTGAACATATCTCCAACCACACTACTCCACCAAAAACGTAAATCACGTGACCATTCGCACACTCTGGGCATGCGCGTTCAAGTATAAACAGGAAGCCTGTGTATTGCTCGGCATTCTAAATAGGGCTTATGCGGCTTGAAACACAAGCGATTAGCGAGTGCTCAAACAATAGCTTGCGAATATATGGAGCTGTTGCAGTAAAAAAGGCAGAGTTTAACTGCACAATGACGCCTAAAACGGACAACAGTGAAAGCTGGTCTGCCGTCTTCCGGTGGCGTTATAATCATGTGATAGGGGCTTGACGAATAAGGGAAGGATACGCAATGACCCAAAAGCCCTAATCAAGCACCGAATCTCTGCAGCCACGCCTCAGTTTTCAGACGTCTTCGTTTCCCCCATCCACACTGAGATGGAGCAGCAGCGTTTTAGAATGAACATGGCCTCTCCAGCCTTTCCAAAACGCTCCGTTTTCGGGGCTCGAAAACTCTGGCGTAGTATGGACGGATGGCGTAACTGTAGCAAAACTTATGCGTCTTAAAACAAAAACGCATTAGTGTAAAGCCGTTCACATGCCACATCTTTTGCGCATGCAAGTTGATCATTTTTTTTCTTGTACGTATATTGGGAGTGATGTGCATGCGATGCTCAGGTGCTTTACATGTGACCTACTGTAGTTGAAAGAAAAGGGACGAGCGCACCACGAGACACGGTAAAAAAGCTAAACAACTTTGTAATATAGTTGATCAAATGTGCCTTTCAGACAGAGGTTCAGCAACCTTTGACTACATTTGTTTTCTTTAAAAGGGAAATACTTAGCTAATATGATGCCTAGATTTATATTAGACAAATGCTATTTTTTATGTGTTCTTATTTTTATTTATTTATTCATTGTTCTGTCATTTATTTTCAGTGTAAAATTATTATGTTTAAATGCCAAAAAAATTTTGGTCACACTTTACAATAAGGTTCATTAGTTAATGTTAATTAATGCATTTACTAACATGAACATACAATGAACAAAACATTTACTACAGTATTTGTTCATGTTAGTTAATGAAAATAAAGTTGTTCATTGTTAACTCACGGTGCATTAATGTTAATAAGGCATTAGTAAATGTTTAATTATGATTAATAAATGCTGGACCAGGGTTGTTCATGTTATGCGGAGTTCAGACTGCATGATTTTAACCCCAATTTTGACTCGCCGACAGGTTTTGAGAAATCGCAGACAAATGCCTGAAATCACAGGCAAGTAGGTGCTTGTTCACGCAAGTAACAATCACACAATATGAACTATCAAAGACGTGATCTGAGAGAATCGCAGATGAGTCACCCATGCCCAGAAGATATTTGGCGTGCTGAATATCTGGAGCTATCTGCGATTCAAATCATGCTGTGTGAAATGTGTTTTGACTGAAAATAACATCGGCGATCACCTACAGGCAATGAGAGAGCAGCATTCAATAGTGTGGGTACCTGCAGGCTAGCGGGAGGTTGAGGGGGAAAGTTAAAATCGCTCATTTTCAGTTTATTCGGACACAAGAAATAGGGGGAAAATTTGTGTAAATTTGGCATGAGCCTCCCTGTCTGTTTGACGTGTCATGTGATCAATATCACAACCTAACTCGGTCAAAAAATAAAAAAGTTGAGGAAAAATAGCTAATTCCCTTCAAAGCCAGGTGAGCAAATAAGGCTTCTTCCTCATTATGTAGTTAATAACAAAAGATATACAACATGTTTTTGGGTGTGAGACGTAGTTTGGACAAAGTTGTCTGCGATTCTTCCTATTTTGAAGTCATGCAGTGTGAAACTCCCTGTCGCAGATCCATTTTGAAGTGTAAACAAAGCAGCGACAAAACGCTAGCACAAATAGTCATGCAGTGTGAACACATCTGTGACACGACTACTTTGAAAATCCTGCAGTCTGAACTCGGCATTAGTAAATGCATTAACTAATGAACCTTTGATGTGGAGTGTCACCAAACTGCCACCAAAGGAAATGGACTATTGTTTGTTTTTATTGACATCATTATTTTTATTATTATTTTATTGACATTTATTGAAATGTTATTATTTTGTACTGTATTACTTGGTTACTGAGCAACAATATTTAAGTTTTCATGTGATTTTCTATACTAGTAGTGTTTTGAAATTAATGAATGCATAATAATCATGAAAACCATGATTATTCCTCAGACTATAATCATAGAACCAAAATCTATAATCGTTGCATCATACTGTGATGTCACACAAAGTGGCTTCCAGGTCCAAGCACACTATCAAACTGTATGGGGAGACTCAACAAATGGTAATAATAAAGGTTTACAAAGAATTGTAATACTTTCAAAAATCACGATTGCAACATCTACAGTATATATACCTCACTGCTTGTTTAGTCCCACCCACTGATATACACTGTAGCAGGTAAAGAGAGCAAATACAGGTCCATGCAGAACCAACTGACAACAGCTTTTAACGTGTTTATATCAGCACACTGTTTAGTAAGTTAGAGAGTCAGACCTAATATAAATGTAGTTGTTTAAATGCAAAACAGGATCAGTGTCTTGAGAGGACAACACCCTAAGTCCCGTGTCAAACTTCATTCCTTGAGGGCTGCAGCTCAGCACAGTTTAGCTGTAACCCTAATTGAAGGCACCTGACCAGACTAATTGAGCCCTTCAGGCTTCTTTGAAACCTGCAGGTAAAGTAAATGTGTTGAAGCAGGGTTGGAACTAAACTGTGCAGGGCTGCGGCCCTCCAGGAACTGAGTTTGACACCCCTGGCCTAAGTACTGTTAAGACCTGCTTTGTGCCAGCAAATGCGCCATTGTTAAGAACACACCATGATTTAATGTTAGTGATAAAGTCTGTTGATATAAAGGAGAATAACAGGAGGTATTTACATTTAAATTTTTCAAACTGTAGTTTTACTTACCAGTGTTTAGGCTGTAGCTATCTAGCAGCTATTTTGTTAACTACACTTAAATTTAAAAGCATAGAGCTGAGAATACACCACTTTCCCCCATTTGACTATAAATGAAAGTCACAAACTGGATATTAAGTCCATACAGTCTCATTCACTAAATAAAACAGTCCAAAATAGTCTGAATTGTAAAATGGTTAAAAAATGGTTAGTGCTGCTTCAGATATGCTTAGAAAACAGTGTGTTTTAAAAGCTTGGCACCACACATTGCGGCATAGCACTTCTCATCGGGTGTGTGACCCACTTTTGTTGACCTGAGGCAAATCTTAAAGGCAACAAGTAAAGAACGACATCTTGACAGGGAACAGATCACTAGAGATGTTTGAGTTGGTTCATGAAAAACCCAGAAGTAACCTTGCATGTAGTCATTCATATTGACACTTTTTTGTGGCAAGTTAACATGAAAGGGAGAGCATTATTAGATAATTATAATTATGAGGCCAAATGAATTCAAATGTGTTCATCTTCCTACTGTATCGCAGTGTATTCCAGTCTAAAGTGTGTAGGTGTGAACTGACTTTGACACCCATCAGATTTTATAAGGAACTGTGCTGTGAAAGGAAGTTTCCAATTTGAGGCAAGGCCATTTGTAATATTAAATATTTCCGGATGTCTCTCTAAATCATTGATTTGCAACCTTCACTTGTCTTGTTGTCTTTCCAGCCTGTTCACCTCAAAACCCTAAGATAATTTTTAGAGGCTGCAAAAATGGTCATTTCATGTTAAAGGAATAGTTCACCTAAAAATGGAAAATTTACTTATCATTTACTTACACTCGGTGGATTCAAAAACTGTTTCAATTTCTTTCTTGTGTTGATTATAAAACAGGATATTCTAAAGAATGTTGGAAACCAGCAGCCTTAAACATCCATAGTAGAAACAACATTCTTCAATATATTTTATTTTGTGTTCAACAGAAGAAAGGAACTCAAACAGGTTTGGAAAAAGTGCATGGTGAGTAAATGAGTGAGCATTTTCAGTTTTGGGTGAACTTTCCCTTTAGAAGTACAAGAATAAAAGATAAAGTTATTAGATATGGTCATTCCTCATAATGTCTGATTTCACTAGCATATTTAAGCAGTTTTAAGTTCACACTTAGCTGATGATTGATTATAAAGCTTGTTTGGCATGCTGTCCCGGGAGAGAGCCCTGAGATCATACAATCCTCGACCCCGGGGCTCCCTTCCATTGCAAGGCGAGAGGGAAGTTTGAACTCAGGTAAATATAGACAAACCCCCCGTCATAGTGACTAAAGAGCAGATAGTGATTGTTTTTAAGAGATAACTACTTGCTAGGAGCATGTCTATAGTGTTGATTTGGATTAGTCAATTAACTTAAGTTGCATGTTTGGACGGTGGGAGAAAACCGGGGGACCTGGGGAAAACCCACGTGAGCACAGGGAGAATGTGTAAATTCTGCACAGAACATCGGCTGGCCTGGTTAGTACTAGAACCAGAGTCGTTCTCGCTGTGAGGCAACAGTGCTAAGCACCCATCTAGCAAAGGAGGAGGAGTAGGGGTGGAAAGGGGGATTCTTCAAAACAAAGATGGCTCTGATATGGAACCTAGGGTATTTGTAGTAGCTTAGGAATCGTCTGATTGATGCATCGTAAATTGGATAATGTGGGTCCAGCCGTAAGCAATCATAAGAACGTAATCTTCTCGAAATTAGTTTATAAATTAACTTCACTTATTGAATACTCTTTATTGAACTTGTTATAATATAATAATAGTAGTGCATTAGTAATACATTAGTAATGCTGCAAATATCACCTCAGTTCAGTCATGTTTAAACATTCATTCATTCATTCATTTTCTTTTCGGCTTAGTCCCTTTATTAATCCGGGGTCGCCACAGCGGAATGAACTGCCAACTTACAGTATCCAGCATCTGTTTTATGCAGCGGATGCCCTTCCAACTGCAACACATCTCTGGGAAACATCCATTCACACTCATTCGCACTCATACTCTACAGACAATTTAGCCTAACCAATTCACCTATACCACATGTCTTTGGACTTGTGGGGGAAACCGGAGCACCCGGAGGAAACACACGCAACCACGGGGAGAACATGCAAACTCCACACAGAAATGCCAACCGACCCTGCCTGGGCTCGAACCAGCGACCTTCTTGCTGCGAGGCGAACGTGCTACTCACTACGCCACCGTGGCGCCCCATGTTTAAACAAAATGCAGAATTCTTAAGTTAATACAACACAACAAAAACATCTTAAGAAGTCTCAGTAGGGCTGATTGGTAAACATTTTTCCAGCCAGGGTGTTGTTGGCAGAAATGGACAACTGTCTTAATAGAAAAGCAGCTTAAAGATTACTTCCATCCCTCACAGCTTTATTTTTGTGTGCATCAGATTCATGACTCTGACATCTCTAAGGCATATTATAGTTAGAAAAATATATTTTAAAATATACTGTATAATGCAATATGTGTTTTTTTTTTTTTCTGGTTAAAGTTAACCACACCAGTGTTAAATGGAT
>CAIGQQ010031732.1:0-13258 GCA_903798035.1 Danio albolineatus
AATTAAATTAAATTAAATTAAATTAAATTAAATTAAATTAAATTAAAGATTCTTAAGGGTTCTTAAGATATAAAATGCTCTCTGATTGCTGACTAAACATTAAATATAGTGACTGGGTGTAACGCCTTGACTCACTCAGGAAAGCAAATGGTCACGGGATTTATCAAACACGTACATTTATTTACAAGCACTCACTTGGAAGGACATCGATAACCCAGGAACGACATGGGTTGACGACAAAGCACAACTTAGAATACCAGACCAAGACTGAACCAAACGCAAGAGTATAAATACATTGAAGATGATTAAACTGATTGTATACAGGGGTGAGACACAGGTGGAAGTGATGAACATTAACACATGGTGGGAACTAGAACAAATAGGTCACATGATGAAAACAAACACACATGGAGAATGAACACGGGGAAGATCACATGGGGAAGGTCACATGACGAAAAGACGGAACACAGGATCTGACACTGACTGATCTGAGTTAATACGTGCATTAAAGTCTTTGTATTTAAAATTTAGCATATTTGTATTCTTACATGTGTGCTGATTAACAGTCAGTTTACTCTTTTGTTCTCCAATTCTTCCCAGTGTTTTACAAGTTTTATTACTGTTACATGTTCCCTACCATGGGTCATTTATTTTCATGTCTTGTTTAATGAAGTCTGGCCTTTTTACTAATGTTATGTTGCGCCAATAATATGTTTGAAATTTACCCCGGCTGTTATGCATTTAGGTTCTGTCTGCAAATCCTTACAATAAGGTCTGTGTTTAATAACAACTGAGCATATTTTCAGTAAAATACCATTCTGTTGCTTCCTAGTGTTTAAATGGGACAAATAGGTTGTCAGAGACAGTAAGCATCCTCACTGCAAACACATAAGCTCAGCTAAAAAAAAAAAAAAAAAAGTGCATTTATTATTGGAGCTGTGAGATCAAGGTCTCAAAATATAGTTTGAAAGGTTGCAAAGATGGAAAACATCTTTGAATGCTCACTATAATCCGTTTTATAGCCAGTTTCTATTTTTGTTTTCACAAATATATAACGTGTAGGTTTTAAATCATTTCCAAGAAATTTGATGAGCTTATCAGTGGTAATTAACCTCTAGTTTTTTTAGCTTATTATTTCTGGCTTATGCTAGGCTTCAAAATTCATAAAAGTTGTATTAATTACTGTAAAATGCCTTGACAAATGAAACGTGAGAATAATCACTGTTTGTGAGCACAGAGTTTGCGTTCTGTTATTAATTTAAAAGCTAGTGAGAAAAAATATGTTTTTTTCAGTTACCAATTAAAAATAAATTCTCTTCATTCCATTGATAATAATTCTTGTAACTCTTATCACATGTTCTTAAAATTCCATACAGTGATAAATTAAATTCATTTCTCACATTTGTATAGTATTATAATTATTATTTTGTCCCAATGGACCTTAAATGCTAAATATTATTCAGATTTTGAATGTATTACATAATTTGTTACAGCCAGTTTTGTTTCTCTGACTTAAGTCTTCCTTAAAAGAATAAAAAACAAACCTCAGAGTTCCAGTATGAGTTGTTTTGTCAGTGCTCGAGTTTAAATTTGTAGCTTTCTTCTGTTTGTTTGCTGTACTTATCCTCCTGCACAGCTCTGATCCACAGTCCACTCTGATATCACTAAATAATATGCACGCAAAAACACACCTTCATTCCTGATACAGAACTACTGACATGGAAGCTTCAAATTTGTTTTGTTAAAAACATTTCTGTTGTTCAATTCTCAAGTGATGAGAGCCATGGAGGAAAATTCATGAATAAATATTGTCCACATAAGTCCATGTATACTTTGGGAGACCCTTCACACTGCATTGTAACATAATATTTTGCTCAGTGTGCGTTTTTGCTTGTATTTACTTGTTTCTACATTCTACATATCCAAATACACATTTATGTGTTGTGGTTATGATGCATTTCTATAGTGTTTAGTGTTCTATAGTGAAGTGTATTTTTGTAGGTCATTCTGGAAGTAAGCATCACTCTGGTCCCACAATAAAAGCAAAACAAAAATTATAGCAATGATTCTTGCATTACCTTTCACTTTCAGATATGCTGCACTGATTTGTCAGTAGACTAAATGCAAACTTTAACATTTTTTGAAACTCTTAATTGATAATTTTACAAAAAGTAAGTGAATTAAATATGTAAGTACGTTTTGAAATCTAAAGGTATATACCAGGGTCCAAAATGACCATAGCATGAAAGGTTTGTTTACATTTTTATGAGGTTATATCTTGTCAAACTAAATTTTAAATAATTAATTAACATTTCTTATAAACAATATTTATTCCTAAAAAAATAATGTGCTATTCTTGTCAGGATTCTGCCACTGCAGTTCTGTTAATTCTTGTTTTGGTGGCAGAGTCCAGACACTAGTCATGTCATGTGTTTATATGTTGTGCTCAGCTCGAGTTTTCTCGGGTCGAGTACCTCTTTCTCGTCATTGTCTGTCCTTGTCAATGTATGAGCGCCGTTCTGGTTGCTCTCGGACCGTGCACGCTCTCGCTTGATGCGGGCACGTGGGGTCCGAGTGTGGCCTGAATGCGCGCTCTGGTCCTCGTGTCTGTGTTTGTTTTGTCTGTGGCGTGATGTTTCGTTCCCAGCGTCTCAGTCTTGTTGCTTTCGGTTCTGGATGGCGCTGGGAGGGAACATTCACGTCGCTTTTGTGAGCACATGATAGGTATCTTTATTTATCGTGTGCTTGTGTCTTGCGTTCTGTTGTGTTTGTGTTGTGTAGCACGTGGTTTCATGTTTACGTTTATAACCACGTACTTTAGTGCCTTGTTTCGTCTGAGCACGCGGTCAGTGAGCTCTCTCATTGACTGCGTGTTCTAGTCCTGTTTGTGTGTGAAGCACATGGCTTGTGTTTTGTGCCATGTGCTCTTGTCTAACATCTTGTCCCACCCTCCTTGCTATCCTGTTTGTATTATTATTTTCACCTGTCCACCTGTCTGGTTTTTGGCTTGTCTTCCCTATTTATTCACCTTGTGTATTTTGTCCTGTGCTGGTCCATCGTTACTATTTCAGTGCTTGTTGATTAATGAAGAGAATGCGTTAATTTACAATGGTATGTGTCATGCCAGGTCTTGTCTAGTTGTGTATTTTGCATGTTTTTTTCCCCAAGGGGAGGTTTAAGTTATTTGTTTTCCTTTTATTTAATAAATAAGTTTTCATTTACTGCAATTAGGTCCTCGCTTCATCTCCTACCACCCCAAACCCTGACAATTCTGGGAGGAGTGGCGACCCCTGATTAATAAAGAGACTTAGCGGAAAAGAAAATGAATCCAAGAAAATGAATGAATGAATGAATGAATATTGTGCAATTCTGAATGTTCTGTACAAAGGTGAGTGGGCTTGACAAACCACCTGTAGGACACCTTCTTATAAACACCCCATAATTATTGGAAATTATTGTGCAATTCTATTTGTGCTCAACACAGATGAGTGGGCTTGACAAACCACCTGTAGGACTCAGTCTGTCCTTTCTGTATGCTTGGAGGGAGAAAAAAAAGGCTTGTCATTGCATTTATATACTGCCACTCTCTGATGATTTGAAGTGCTTTTTTTATCCTCATTTGGATAAAAGCATCTTCTAAATTAATAAATGTAAGTGAATGAATAAACGATGCGTATTCTGAGGGCTTAGAAACTATGCACTTTAAAGACATTTCATGTATCTCGTCTGGGTCAAAACGGACAAGAGTGATGAATGTGCTTTTGCGTGTTTGAGTTGTTCATCAAGGATAGATGTGCAGTTTCATGTTGATAGTAATTGCTTCGAGTCCGTGCTCTGATTGCTGAAGATCCATTCCAGTAGCCAATTAGAGACAGTCTAAAGTAAGCACAGATTAATTGCACTCACCTCCTATTGTGTGAGCACCTTTCAGTCACACCCAAACTGGCGCAGCTAATGGTATACAAATCACACACAGCAGCTTTAAAAGTACAAGTATGCTTTACCCTCTGCTTCCCTGGAGTTTAAATGATTTCAAGTGTTTCTTCGTTATCGTTATTTCGTGTATCATATTTTTGGTAATTAATTCCAGCTCTTTCCAAGAAGAATACTCCATAACAATTTCACGGCAATCCCCAGTGAGCTCTGTTAAATGAATGAGTTTGTCCTTGGCTCGGTCTGAAAATGAGCGATGAATCAGTCCAACCTTTTCCCACCTACAGGAGGTGTTCATTGAGGACTGATCTGAGGACAGTTTCCAATTACGATTTTCTCTCAGCTCTGTTCGGGCAGGATTAAATTAAAGGTAGTTTCTGCATGTTTTTTTATACATATTTTTTTTTTTATCATAGTCCACAAAGTAGTTTTATGTCTGCGCTCACAGGGGACTCAAGGGTTACTCTCTTGATCTCTCTCCCTCCTACTCTTTTTCATTTTTGTGTGAAGGGTTTTGTACTTTGTGAACAGCGTAGCATGAAACGATACACAGATTAAGGGGCGCTCACAAGCAGCACTATTTCCTTTATTTATTTATTCTTCGCTGCTCTTAAATGCAAGTGAGATTTCAGCCATGCAGGAAGATCTGGCCCTTTCAGTGCCTTTTCTGCTCTCTGTGTGGGCTGTTAAGGTTAATTCCCCCAATCTGCATGCACATTTTCATCCAGCTCTCCTGGGGCAAAGTGTTCCTTTCAAACTTTCACAATTATTTCTGATATATCGTATCACAGGGGGGAAGTGGATTGATTTAGGGAGGCGGGAAGCTGGAATAATTTGATGTCTGCGATATGACCCAGAAGCCAGTGCTGTGATTTGGAGCTTCTTTCCGCAATTTAACTTATTACAGATAGGTGTGCAAATTGCCGAGCACCTGTTACGGTATTACATTATTCAGAAGAAAGCTGAGAATAGCAGACCTGTGCAGTTGGTTAAAATGAAAACATTGGCAGCTTGCTTTTTATTTTCCACTCTTGAACTGCCATTTTTGCAGTATAATTCCTGTTATTTTCTGTCTCTGGAGCTTTTTGTGAACTTACTGTCACTCATAGCCATTTATGCAGCTGTATGTGCACAGAGTTTTGCAGTATATAGAATGCCTGACTTTGTGGGAATATGACAGTCCTGCTGAAAAGGCTGACATGGCTTCTCTCTGTTACATATACAATATTCAGTTTTTTTTTTTCTGAAGATGTCCACAGATGCATTGGTCAGCCAGCTCTTGAACAAGCATGGACATTTACAGCAGGAATAAACTGTACAGTTCATGTCAAATGCACACCCAGAACCATCAGGGAGAATGAGTTTGAGTAGTGGCTAATTACTAATACATTCCCATTTCATTTGAGTACAAAGCCTGCAAACGTATTTGTTTAGAACATGTAACTGTTCACAATTTATTTATTTGTCAAACAAAGGTATTATCTGCAGATCTGTGCAGTTACGAAGGGATTCAGGCTAAGGCGTCTTTGACACCTGCACTCTATTGTGTGACATATTATAATAATTGGAAGAAACAAGGGTCTTTGTCTCAGAATAAAGCTGCAAAATCTTTCACTGGTGCAGTAAGTTTGGTTCAATCAAGGGTACATTTTGTATTTTTTGCATGCTAATACAATACATCCAGAAAGTTCACAGCTTTTTTCCACATTTTGTTGTGTTACAGCCTTTTACAAAATTTTAATTATTAAAAACAATTCTCAAATTTCTACAAACAATATCCCTTAATAACAATGTAAAATAAGTTTATCTGAAATCTTTGCAAATCTATTAAAAACATGACAAAAATGATATTAACATAATTGTATGCTGTTTCCACTGATCCTACTTGAAATGTTTTTACAACACAGGAGTCCACCTGTGTAAAATTTAGCTGATTGTACATATGGAAAGACACGCATCTGTACACATATTTAACTTTAAAACAATAAATGTCCCCTTTTTGTATAAATGTCTATACCGCTTAAAGCACAATGGGCTAATTTGATTGCATGAAATTATATTACCATCACATTATAGCTTTGATGTCATTTGTAACAGTCTTTCACAGTTTCTATATACAGTGGGTAAAATAAGTATTGTCATGATTTTTCATGATAAATATATTTTGAAGGAGCTGTTGACATGAAATTGGTCGAGATTATGGTTGAAACACAAACAATTCAAACATACAAATAAAACTAACAGAATTCAATCTGTGTGTGAACTAAACATAGATAAATCCAAAATGAATGGATGAAAGCAAACATGTTGAATCTCATGTTGTGTGTTTGTGTGCGTGTGTGTGTGTGACGTTAGAATAAAATGTATGTAAAAAGACACCGGCCCATAATAGGTTTTCCTAATTTTTAACTGATAACTGCCATGGATTCTTATGTTCTCTGAAAATTGATCAATTAAATTGGACACCTAAGAAGTCACCACTTGTCACTATAGAGGTTTATGATAAGCATTAACCGCAGAATGAATTGCACTTTACACTCCATTAGCTTATTTCATAATGGGTGATTCTTCAATTAAGGGCCTATTTAGCTTTAAATGTTGAAAAATTAAGCCTTCTTAAAATATATTACATCAGCATGTGTCCTTGAGCAAAAATCAGCATTCAAGCTGAGTTAAATAAGCCTCAGTTTTGCTATCTTGACAAGTTCAAGCAGTCTATTAGCTTTGAAAGCATAAAAAGCAATACCATAATGTCAAAAAAATAGGAAACATTAAATGTGTATTACAGTACTTTATATTTTATTTCCATAACTGCCAGTGATAATACAAAGTTATTTCAAAGATTTTTGAAAATACTATTAAAGCATACAAAAAATCATTATTAATTACTACTATGACTACTACTTTGTATAAATACAGTAAGAGGCTATTTTTAGCTTTTTGTTCCTTGGGGAGTGGTGAACATATATTGTCATGTCCACAAACAATAAATAGAAGCCAACATATCAACATAAATAATAATTTGTGATAATTGACAACAGTTTCTTGTTCAGATAATCAACATAGTATAATGATTTCTGAACATCACCTACATAATTTTTGATCGAGCAAATGTATGCTTAGTGAGCAAATACAATTCCTTTTTCTAAGAAACCCAACCCCTATGTGCTTAAAATCTCCAAATTAAAACAAGTATTCTGTCTTTCTTTTTCATATTCCCATGCATTTGCTGAAGCCAGTAGAAATGCATCCATTTCAGTCGGTCAATAACTGCCGATGCTAAGAATAGAGCGAACACCACTGTTCATAGAACAGACCAAATACCTCTTTTCACGGTGCATGAAAGCTCAAAGTGGCTAAGAGATTTCCCGGTCTGTCTGTCTGCGGTTTAAATTTTGCTCAGGCATCCTCCACCTCACACACACAACTGTTATCTTCAAACTCATTGAAATCTGGATCACATGGTTGCCCGTAGTGTTTTGCAATAGCAACTTGATTGCCAAAAACCTGCCTAGAGCTGCTCTACGCCAGCCTTTTTCCTTTGATGACTCAAGAAGCAGGGTGCTAAAGGTTGGAGGCGGAGGGCTGGAGACTCGCCTTAGGGAAAATCTTCTATCTCTGCCTCATTGGATCAAAAACATCAGCCATCTCACATTCATAGCCTCTTGACGTGGTTGCAGTTACAGCAGGGGGAAAATAAATAGATAGCAAATCTACCCCTGGGTTGTTATTTATTGCTTAACTGCGTGTGAAGAACTTGAGCTCTCATTATTTCTGCCAAATCCTGTCATTCACTTTCAGTTATTGAACTTTTTGGGAAATGCGTCCATTGTGGTGCTGCATTCCAAGGGTTTGCGCTTGTTTGTTGGGGGTTTAATCGTTATAGGAAAGTTTTGTGTAATTCTGGAGAAGTGAATGGAAGGATTAATGTCTCTCTTTCATGCATGAAATGAGAGTTTTCCTCTCACCAACCTCAGCCGACAGCCCAGCTCTCTTTCTCTTCTGTCTTTTGATAGCTCGCTGGCATCCAATAAATTAAATGGCCTTTGGTTCATCCTCTCAAATACGGTTCCCTGTTCAAATCTTTTTTCATTCCTGCGGGCGAAAGGAAACAAATTCTGCCCATCTGATCAAGCAGTCATTAGTGAAATCGGTGGCAACTCACAAAGCAAATATTTCCTTTAGTTAATTTGTTTGAAGATTGAAAAGCCGATTCTTTTTGTGGAGAAATTGATGGCATTATCAGTACAATATTGTGTGCTGTTGTAACGTTGACAGTCTTGATCGTGAGCGTCATCGGAATATGAGTGTTCATCATAATGGAATCTAAATTGCCCCCTCTATTTTCATGTTTTCCATTTCTGTGATCCAATACAAAAAGCTGATGAATGGCAATTGTTGGTCTCTTATTTGGAGATAAAACCCACTTTGTCTTCATCTAAGTTGCATTAAAAAGATGAAAGCTGTGAATATGAGCACATTTATAATGGGGATCTCACAATGATTATGATTTACTCTTGTAATGCTGAGTTATGTGGCTATTTCATTCAATGGCTTATTCCACCTCAGTGCAAAAGCACAATGATTTTCTCTCTGTCGTGTGAAGGTAGCTTGGTTTGAGGACTAATTTGCATTTGTCAAAGCAAATGCCTAAATCTGGATAATGTGAAGGTCACAGAAAATCACTGTATGAAATCTGAAATAGTCTGCAGATTTTGTGGGTATGTAGCATATACAGTATGGAATTTATGTAACATGTACCTCAAAAAATCTGCAAGACTATTACAGACAAAAAATTATATATTTTATATAATCTTTAATAAACTTTCTTCATTATTAACTTTCAATTTAAAATTGTACATCATGCATCCCTGTTTGGGCACATGAAAAATATATAAATAAAATAAATAATGAATAAATAATAAGGGGAAAATAATAAAATAAAGATTTTAATGTGCAATTTAGGTTATGTAATTGTATAAAAAGAAAACAAATATACAGGTAGTCAACATTTTAAGTGGATCATAAAGGATTTTTTGGTTGTTTATTTGTTATTTTAAGGTTTTGATTCACTTATATATACAGTCAGGTCCATAAATATTGGGCAGATGAATTCCTTCCCTGGAAATAAACCTTCACAACAGTTGGCCAGATCAAGAACACTCTCCAGCAGGTGTATGTGTGTCAGAGTCAACAAACAAGAGAAGACTTCACCAGTGTGAATACAGAGAGTGAGCCTCAAAAACAGGAAGACCAGATTAGAGTTCTAAAAATGCCTTCACAGTTCTGGAACAACATCCTATGGACAGATGAGACCAAGATCAATAGAAGAGTATAGAGAAGGAAAGCAACTGCTCATGATCCAAAGCAGTGAAGCATGGTGGTGGTGGTGGTAGTATCATGGCGTGGGCATGCATGGCTGTCTTATATTTATTCATTGATGATGTGACTGCTGACAAAAGCAGCAGGATGAATTCTGAAGTGTTTCGGGCAATATTATCTGCCCATATTAAGCCAAATGCTTCAGAAATTGAATGGCGCTTCACAGAGCAGATGGACAATGACCCAAAGCATACTGCAAAAGCAACCAGAGTTTTTGAAGGAAAAGAAGTTAGATGTTATGCAATGGCCAAGTCAATCCCCTAACCTGAATGCGATTGAGCATGCAATTTACTTGCTGAGGACAAAACTGAAGAGTAAATGCTCCAAGAACAAGCAGGAACTGAAGACTGGAACTTTAAAAAAAAAAAAGTTGAGTTAACTTAAAATTTTAAAGCAACCGACTGCAAATAAATTTTGGGTTTATTAAGCTTCAGTGGATCAAGTTGTGTCAAATTAATTTTCTAGGTTGACCAAAAAGGCTGGTTTAAGTCAGTCATACTTTACAGAATATATTTGGCACAGCTTCAAACACTGAAGCTTAATAAACTCAGCCGGTTGCTTTAAAATCTTAAGTTAACTCAACTTTTTATTTTTTGAAGATATGAAGAAATCAAAATTTAAAGTCTCCTCAACTTATTTTTTTTTTTTACTTTCATTGAGCAGACAGTTCCAAACACGCAGTTGAATCATTTCTATGATTAAATTCATCTCTGAGCTCACAAATGTTTCCACCTAACGTACAATTTTAAACTGAGTTAACAATTTTAAAGTTGGATTTTTTACAGTGAAGTTGCAGTCTGGCAGAGCATCACCAGGAACGAAACCTAGCATCTGGTGATGTCTATGCGTTCCAGACTTCAGGCTGTAAATGATTGCAAAGGTTTTGCAACCAAGTATTAAAAAGTAAAAAGTTTGATTTATGGTTTATGATTATTATTCTTTCCCATTACTTATGATCCCTTAACAAGTTAAAGGCACTTATGCAAACTGTAGTTCCTACACCGTTCAAATGATTTGGATGCAAATACCCTGAAATTAAAGCTGGCAGTCTGCAGTTTAAGCACATATTGTTTGTTTCATTTCAAATCCACTGTGTTAGTGTATTGTATAAAGCCAAAAATCTTAGAATAGTGTCGATATATTCAGGTTCTACTATACTAATATTAACTAATACTAATATTCATGGACCTGACCGTATATAGTATTCGTCCGTCTGTCTTATCTGTTCATGTGTGTGTTTGTTTATCTGTTTTTAGATTTTTCAGTCAATAGATATTGAACTCCATTCTTTCACTTGAACTTCACAGCTATTGGAACTTAATTGTCTCGAGAGTTCAGGTCACATTCACTTCCATAGATTTTTTTAGCCATAAAAAAAGGCTTGTTATGCTGCTTGATGTTGCAAACTGGGATCTCTTTGCTAGATGTTTTATGTATGGTCATAAAAACACTTCTTTGTAGAGCAAGTAGCTTGACTATGTTCTATTGTTTACTACCTTAGTAGGCAAATGAACAAGAAGTCCTAAAACAATTGTAGAAGAAATCTTACATCTGCATTACAATAAGGTGAACAGTGTAAAAATATAATACTGATAATGTATTGCCACTTTTTTATTTTTTAGGAAAGAAATAGGCAAGCATTCAAGTTTTGCGTATAAGCTCCTCTGATATCTAGTAATAACAGTGAAATGACATCTCCTCTTGTGTTTCGCTGAACAGGGCAACTTGTCCCAGAGGAGCTCTGTGAAGAAGAGTCTCCCCCTGCTGAGGTGTCCTGTGTGGCGGCCTGTTCTGGTGACTGTGTGCTCAGCTCCTGGTCTCACTGGTCCTCCTGTTCGCACAGCTGCTCCAGCAAAAACTCTGAGGGCCGTCAGAGTCGCATCCGCACCATATTAGGCTTGCCAGGAGAAGGTCAGTTGATTTTCATATAGTCTTTCATTCAGATTCATGATGCATGTGACATTGTTTTGACTTTGACTCCTAATCTTTTTCATTCCCATTGCATTCCTAAAGTACACTATTAAACTGCTTTGTTTAGGAGGTTTTCTACAATAGGTTTTCATTCATGGAAGGTCAAAAACACTTTAATTTTTTCATAATAAACATTGCAGCATCATCGTTTCTCACAGCGTTCGACATGATTTGTTTAAGAATCTGTTTCTTTTTTTTCTTTTACTTTTTTGTTGTACGTTTTGTTATTTTGCTATACATACATTTTTCTGAATTTTAAATAAGTCTTAGTCCTGTAAATACAAAAAGCGGCACTCACCCTCTTACTGACCCTAGTGTTTCTGAACAATTCAACTCTCTACGGGTAAAATGTATGTCGCGCGACCTAGTAACCTTTTCCTTTTTCCCCAAAAAGGAATGATAATCTCTTAAACCATTTTGAAGAAATGTACAGTTGTGTAGAATAATTGAGAGACACAGAGCAAAACATTATACATAATCAGAAACAAACACAGCACAAACCCACACACACACAGCACTGTCAAAGAAGGCATGCCGGTCAGATTTAAAGTCGGCAAAATGAAGCCTGATTGGTCCATGACGAAACTCTCCTAATGAAGAGTGACAGGCTCGGGATCCAACCAGCAGGTACTTGAGAAGGAGAAAATAGGGGAACAAAAGGTGATAGGGCGAGACAAAGGGCGAGTGACAGACAAGAAGAGATACAGTAGAGAGAGAGCCAGGGGATATACGGAGAAATAGAGAGGGAAAAAAGCACTGAAATCCAAACTCCCACGAACTGTAACATCAACGTTTTAATCAGTTTTGTCCTTTTTTGTTTAGTTAAGTTTTGGACAACGAAATACCTGAGCCTTTTAGATTAGTTTTAATCTGTAAAACCTCTGACGTGTTTATTATGCTGCCTGATGGTTAAACGTATAATATTGATTATTGTTTTGCTCAAAATTATAATCACATGATTCAAGATTTTACACTTAGCTAATGCTTAATAATAATTGCAGGTTTGGCATGCTGTCCCGGGAGAGACCCGGCTCCCTCCTGGTTAGTTAATATAGAAGCGGGTTTGAGCTCAGGTTGGTCTCAAAAGCTCCCCGAGTGTAAAAGGAAAGTGAGGTAGTTCTAAAACAAAGATGAAAGAGGTAAGGAAAACAGGCTATTTATGTAAGCTTGAATTCGTCCGATTGGTCGATCATATGATCGTTGATGTGAGACCATCTGTGGTCAATCGTAGTACGTGATCCTCTCGAAGTTAGTTTATAAAACTTTACTTGTTGCCATTTGATTTTATTTTACATCCTCAAAACTCAAACTTCATGGCTTATTAACCCTCATCTGGTGTACTGGTTTATTTAAAATGTAAATAACATGCTCTCTGTCTACTTTTAGAAGTCTTTATGAAAGTGTAAACAGTGGAAAATAAAGCAGTGATCTTTTTTTACTATAAGTGTCTGTTTTTTTCTATTGAAACAACATCTAAATAAATAAATAAATAAACAAACCGACAAATTCATAATTAGACACACAAGCTGCACAAGAACATTATTTAGAAACCACAGTCACAAATTAATACAGTCAAGAATTTATTTGTATTTATACAATTCATCACTTAAAAATTTGATTGCAGATTTTGTTGCAGAAAACGGAAGAACACTCTATTACACTTCTATTCATTACATTTCATTTGAGAAGAATATCTAAAATTTACACATGACATTTGCCAACAACAAGCATGACATTTCTCTGGTTTGTTTGTTTGTTTGTTTTAAAAAAACTTTGATATAGATATAGATATTGAAATTGCATGTTGAAATAGTCAGTTGTATTAACAACCTTATTGTCGTCCCTCATCTTAATCTGGCAAAAAAAAAAAAAATAAACCTCTTATTGCAGGCTTTTTTACATTTATTTATTTATTTATTCATTTATTTATTTATATTGTTATATTTATGTATTTATTTATATATATACATAT
>CAIGQQ010031733.1:0-20958 GCA_903798035.1 Danio albolineatus
AATAATAATAATAATAATAATAATAATAATAATAATAATAATAATAAACAAATGATGTGATTTAAGATCAAATTATGTGACATAATTTATTTTTATGTGACAAATTATGTGAAAATGTGCCTTTAGACCACACTTCCATTAAAACCAGGCAGTATGGTATAGAAAGCTGTGTAGGCATTCTCTTTTTATCTCTGTCTCGCTCTCTCTCTTAAGAAACATAAAGGTTGACATAGGCCCCCCGTCACTCATACAGAAATAACTCACCTTTACCGTATCCCCGCTCAGATACAATCAGCTGCTGGTAAGAAGCAATAAATATTACATCAGCTTCCCCTCCAGTGTGGTGGATATCCTCTGTGTCTCTGATAGCGTCACCATAACTGTGTTGTATCTGTACATGATCATGTCTGGGTTTGTGAGGTACAGTAAATCAAGCTGTACGTACGATCATATCTGTGCTCATGTTAGAAGGTCAAGGACAGAGTGACTGCAGTGTGAATCAAGACAGCTTATCAGCCATCATGACAAAAATTGCTTCTTCTTTCTCTTCTCCACATGTGTGTGCGTGTGTGTCATAGGTGTCCAGAATCTGCCCGTCCAGACACCATTCAGCCCTGTTTACTGCCCTGTAAGAAAGATTGCATTGTGACTCCTTTCAGCGAATGGACAGCCTGCCCGACCACATGCCTGCCAGGTATTGATACAATCTCTTCACACAACCTTTAGCTGTGACATTTCACTGGTGCCTCTCCTACAGGAATAGTTCACCTAAAAATAATAAAAAAGCAAACATGGAGTTTATTTGGGTATGCTCCCATGTGCTTCTAAAATTGTATGATTTTATTTTTGTGTGGAACAGAGGCTGTAAGTGGATATTTTGAGTCTGCTCTGAGCATATGATAATAATTCACAGCGTGCTATGTGGAAAATGTGTTAATGAATAGTTAGTATAATACACTACCTGACAAAAGTCTTGTCGTCTATCCAAGTTTTAGGAACAACAAATTATAGCTTGACTTCAAGTTGATCATTGGGTATCAGAAGTGGCTTACATGAAAGGCAAAAGTCTCTAGATTATGCATATTTACCAAAATAAAATATGATCATGCTTTCACTTTATTTATTTAATTAGGACAGTAAGGTCTGACTTTGCTTAGACAAAAGTCTTGCAATAACTCACATAACTTATTTTAAAAAGTCATCTGGAATGGCAAAGAAAGCGTTCTTGCTGGACTCTCAGAGTTCATCAAGAGTCTTTGGATTCCTCTCCATCTTGCCCCAGGCATGCTCGATAATGTTTATGTCTGGTGGCTGGGTTGGCCAATCCTGGAGCACCTTGCTTTCAGTAACCTTGATGCGGAGGCTGAAGTATGAGAAGGAGCTGTCCTGCTGAAGAATTCGCCCTCTTCTGTGGTTTGTAATGTAATGGGCAGCAAAAATGTCTTGATACCTCAGGCTTTTGATGTTGCCATCCACTTTGCAGATTCCTTGCATATCCTCATACTAAATGTAAACACAAATTATGATTTTTCCTTCACCAAACTTGTCTGATATCTCTGAGAATCTTGGGTCCATGTAGGTTCCAATAGGTCTTCTGCGGTATTTGTAATGATTGGGATGCAGTTCAACAGATGATTCATTGGGAAAATCTATTACTTTTCCAAATGATCAAGAAGTCAATTTATTATATTTTGCTCCTACAACTGGGATCAACGACAAGACTTTTGACTTTCAAGACTTTCTGATTGCCTTTTTGTGTGTTTAAACGTGATTAAAGGGGGTCCCAACTGCCCGCCATGCCACACAGCGCCATGCATTTTAGAATTCAAAACATAGGTTTCTATCAGAGTATGCAAGCCGGCGGCACCCAGCTATGACTCAGGACACTGTTCATATTTTGCCGCACGGCAGAGCGGCATCTGAATAGTTTCATTTTAAATAGCGTGCAAATGTGCACATCTGGTGTGCGATACTCCCTCATCCAATACTGATGGAAGTGTACTCTAAGCTAAGTGTTTTCAAGCTGCAAAGGAGAATTTTTTTTTATTCATTCATTGATTTTCTTTTCGGCTTAGTCCCTTTAGTAATCTGGGGTCACCACAGCGGAATGAACCGCCAACTTATCCAGCATTTGTTTTACGCAGTGGATGCCCTTCCAGCTGCAACCCCTTTTTTTTTTTAATGATTTTTTTAAGCTATAAATATAAAAAATTATTAATTCACTTATCATTAAGCCAGACACCTAAATATTTTTAAGATGCAACTTTTTCAATCTGTGTGCCATTTAAAGTTTTCATTTTAAAATTGTGTACTGATAATCTGGATCACGTAAAGATTTTTTTATTTTATTTTTTTTGCATTCAATACTAATTTTAGGCAACCAAGAGACATTTGGAATGAATTAAAGCTCTTTGTAAAGAGTCTATTGACACTTTATAGATGAAGCCACAGTGTAAATAATTGCATGAAAGTTTACATTTGCAAACTCAACAGCTTTACCAAGTTCATTTATATAAATAGAGGATACTATTTTGACAACTATAGTTAACTATAAAAAAAACAACTATAGTTTTCACAGCTTCTATGGAAAAATAATAGACCACCTCTCTGGATTTACTGTTAACATGTTTCATATATATATAGGTATATGAACCCCCTATATAGACAAAACATTTTTTCTTCATCTATAAGTCTGTTTTTATTTGGTGGATAAACTTTGTGCACAGCTTCACATTTGAAATTACAGCTCCAAATATTTTGGCTCACACCAACTCTGTCAAATCTAATAATTTTTTTTCTTTCTCCTAGATGAAAAAAGCATACTATTTACAGAGTTTGTTATTAGAATTCAGAATTCATTATCTCTTAGGGAAAATGTGTTGATAATAAAAACAGGATTTACACTTTCAAAAAGTGTGTCCAGGAAGGGATGTCACACACCTCTGCTGTAAACCACACACGCGACACGTAAATGCAAAGCGTTTTCATTACCCTTTAATGAGACAATTAATTAACATCAACTTCCACCAAAGAAACTTGCAGCAAACATTTTATTTATTAGCATCAAAATCAAATAGAAGAAGTGTTTTAAATAACTGATATCCCCTCTGTAAATACCCTGTTGGGTCTTCTGTTAATGAGATCGCCCTCTTAATTGTGCCATTATCAGTCTTTTAGTAATTAGCAATGCGTAATGAGCCTTACAGCGTCTGTTAAATGAAGTCGTTACATGCGTTCGGGATCCATACAGGGAACAGGAAGTGAACTCCACCAGAGGATCATATCATTACCTCTTATCTAAAGAGCTCTTTGAATGGGTCCTGCTGTGGCAATCGCTGTCAGAATACTAATAAAGTGAAAGATGGCTGAAAGTAATGTTTTCTTCTTTGTGTTTGTGTCTGTGTGTGTGTGTAATGCGCAGTGAACAGCAGCCTGGCCTCACAGTCACGATACAGGATCATCATCCAGCGGGCGGCCAATGGAGGTCAAGAGTGTCCCGATACTTTATTTGAGGAGAGGGAATGTGAAGCTCTTCTGCTTTGTCCCACTTACAGGTGAAGAAACTGCAGCTGCACTTTAGCAATTTATCAGCAATGTCGGTGGTCAAGCTGTTTTGTGGGGTTGACGGGATCAAAATATTTGACAAATGCAGCACAGAATAGGTTGAGAATGGTATGCGATGTAATGCATAAATATATTATGTGCTGCTTATGATAGCATACACGAGTCGCACATTGTTGCTGTAATTTACTGGCAAGTAAACAGATTTATTTCTCCGCCTCATGCATAAATGTGAATGCGATTTGCAGTCGTGATAACTTCTGAGATTGTTATTCTGCAAGGTTTATTCTCAAATAGGACTAGGCTGATTTGTAAACACACTCGCATACATTCGCTGTGACAGAAAGCATCTTGTTTCTGGGAACTCGCACATAAATAAACGTTGTACACAAACGTTTTAGAAGCCACGGGAGCTGCTTTTATAACATGCAGATGAAGCTCAGGTAACGATTTGGAATTCTCAATCCTGTCTTGATCAGAACATCAGGTCTCTTGAATAATAATGAAGCATCAGTGACGGGAATTGACGTTCAATAGTTTGATGTGTAGATATTTTTAAGATAATGAGTACATTTTAATCAGCAGTGGTTGTTTTAATTGAATATGTCATGTCGTAAAAGTTTGCTGTTGTAAATAAATGTTCAGAATTATCAATATTTTGGGGGGAAATAATTCATTATGTTTGTGCGGAAAAGACTGGAGTTATGGCGCCAAAAATTATGTTATGTCACTACAGGAAATAAATATGTTTTGAGAATATTTGATTATGAAATTATACATTTATTTATGTTTTTATTATTACTTGTATTAGTATAAGTGGTGATGGGGGGTAGCAGTAGTAGTGCATTGTCAGTAATTGCTAAATACATATTTATTTTAAAAAAAAATCTATTTATTTTTATTAAAAAATATATCAATTTATAAAAAATTCTATTAAAATTCTATCAATAGCCTGGGTGAGATTTCTTTCAGAAAAAACACTGCTCTTTTTTTTTAAATACTTTATATACTATACAAGAAAGTAAAATTTAAATTCATTTCAAACTTGGTGGATAAAAATGTGTCTAAATGTTAAACTAATAATTTATGTGGAAAATTAAATCATACTCAATGCATACTTAATAAAATATAGACATTCTCTGCTTTGTGTGTTTTGTAAATTCATATATACAGCTTCTTTAATTGTAAACCAAAGAAAGTTTGCACTTTTAAATCTAGCCTCACACTGAATTAGTGAATGTATTACCTTCTGTTAACCATTGGCCAGTCAGATTTCTAGGATTAAGCATTGCCGGCTGTCATTTAAATTCATTGTAATTAAAACTATTGACAAGAAACTGTTTAGTATTCTGAAGCAAAGTCATTCATTTAATGCAGCACTTCATTACAACTGGTTTAGGGGATTTATTCAACGCTCAACATTTTCCCTCATTTACAAAGCTAGACCTGGGTCACATAGAGTGAATAAAAAAAACACTGAATAGAAAGGCTTTTAATTCTCTGCATCATAAGAGACTGTGACAGCTTCACCCTGGTTAACATTGATTGATTCATTGAGCCCAAAGCCTAAAATTATCATTTTTCAAGCCTACCAGTTGTTGGTGGCTTGTAGAAAAAAAAAAAAAATTATGAGAAAAATAACATGCAGCATTTCATTAGAAACACATCACATTTTAATCAATCAAATCAGAAAACACAAAATTGTTGACAGTTTTGCAGATTTATTAAATAGAAAACTGAAATATCACATGGTCCTAAGTATTCAGCTTTTTAGCTGTGACATTCATATTTAACTCAGGTGTTGTTCATTTCTTCTGATCATCCTTGAGATGGTTCTACACCTTCATTTGAGTCCAAAGATTATACTGATTGGACTTGATTAGCAAAGCCACACACCTGTTTGTATATGGCTTTTTACAGTAGATCACAATGCATGTCAGAGCACATGAGAATCATTAGGTCAAAGGCACAGATCTGGCCAAGGTTACAAAAAATCTGCTGCATTTAAGTTTTCTAAGAGCACAGTGGCCTCCATGATCCCTGAATAGAAGACGTTTGGGACAACCAGAACCCTTCCTAGAACTTGCCATCCAGCCTAACTGTGCTATCAGGGGAGGAGAGCCTTAGTAAAAGAGGTAAAGAAGAACCCATGGTTCACTGTGGCTGAGCTCCAAAAACAATGTCGGGAGAAAGTTTTAGAAAGTCAACCATCACTGCAGCCCTCCACTAGTCGGGGCTTTATAGCAGAGTGGCCCAATACATGAAAGCCCGCATGGAGTTTGCTATAAAATACCTGAAGGACTCCAAGATGGTGAGAAATGAGATTCTCTGGTTTGATGACAACAAGGTTAAACTTTTTGGTCTTAATTCCGAAAGGTATGTGTGGAGAAAAGCAGGCACTACATATACAGTCCCAACAGTGAAGCATGGAGGTGACGTCATGCTGTGGGGGAGTTTTTTAGCTGCATGGACAGGACGACTGGTTGCAGTCGAGGGAAAGATGAATGTGGCCAAGTACAGGAATAGCCTGGATGAAAACCTACTCCAGAGTTCTTATAACCTCAGACTGTTTACCTTCCAACAAGACAATGACTAAAAGCACACAGCTAAAATAATGAAGGAGTGGCTACGCAACAACTCCGTGACTGTTCCGGAATGGCCCAGCCATCCTCCTGACATAAACCCAATTAAGCATCTCTGGAGAGACCTAAAAATGGCTTTTCACCAACATTTGCCATCCAACCTGACAGACCTGAAGATGATCTGTAAGGAGAAATGGCAGAGGATCCCCAAATCCAGGTGTGAAAAACTTTTATGCATCTTTCCCAAAAAGACTTGGCTGTGTTAGATCAAAAGGGTGCATCAACTTAATACCAAGCAAAGGGTCTGAATACTTATGACCATGTGATATTTCAGTTTTTCTTTTTAATAAATCTGCAAAAATGCAAAGAGTGAAATGTTTAGAGGGTTAGAATACTTTATATACCAAAATTGATTCATAAACTCTATCTGTTTCATATACTTATCAGTGTCACTGTTTACTTGCTTTTTCTACTTGCTGGGCGTAATTTTTAAGCACTGGTTACACTAATAAAACTACTATTGGACAATTGTAATTCTAATTTTATATTTTACGGTATCTATCTTGGACTGTAAAAGTAGATTAAAATTGTATTACATAACAACAGCTCAGGGAACTTTTTCTTCAAATATCAAACCATCACATTAAATCTTGGTCTCTTTTCCAGATGGAAGACACACAGATGGCATCCGTGTACTCTGGTCCCAGATTCAGTCCAGCAGGGACTGACCGGAGCGAGTGAATCGTGCGGTAAAGGATTAGAGATGAGAGGTAAGACAGGTTTGCTTCATCTTACGATACACAAGCAGCCGCCGTTGCGGTTTTGTGAGCTGTGTGTGCCGCTGTGCACACGTATGAGTGTGTTCATTGCTCTGAGCTTCACTTTGTTCATCGGCACCACTGTACAGTGTGTTAAGTGTTAACGCAGGAAGCCGCAACTCCCGGTGTGATTATGACAGAAAGGAAGTGAAAGCTGTCAGAAATCACAGACAGCAAAAGAGGAGAAGAATGCCTTCGGGGCAAAGATGACATGCTGTAAAAAAAAACGTGTGAAGTCACATAGTTTTGTTATTTGCAGAATGGTTATTAGTGGAGTAAAAGCAGAGTAATAGTATGAGGACAACACAGTGATTACGATCAGAGAACAGCAATGATTGAAGAATTAAGATTGCATCTAAAAGTTCAGTGAGTAGGAAATAATATTGTTTAAATATTGAATGAAATATTATAGAATTTTGTGTTTATTTTTTTTTTATTTGTAAACCATGTAGCTAAAAATATAGCTGAAATATGGTATTGTCCTGGGAAAAATAAGACCACCGGCCACCCTATTCGTGAGTATGGAAACTCCAAATTGCAATCATATCAAAATGATTCCACAAATGAACGGATTTTTCCAGTAATATTGAACCATTTTGTATTTGGCACGTAAACCTTGAATTGTTGAGATCAAATTAAAATATGTGATTGTATCCAGAAGTTATTACTTTTAGACACAATGTAGGATGACATTTTGCTGACCTTCCACACTTTATCAGAATATCAAATTGGTACAATAGAAGAAAGCTGACATTTTTGTGCCGAGTCAAAGGTCAGTATCATTCCAGATAGCGAGTGCATTCATTAAAATTAATGAGGCCATTCATTAGAAATAATAAGTCTGTGTAAATGTTATCCGGCAACGGAAGATTCCAATAGTCACTAGTATGTAGCAGCTATAGTACAAGTGGCCTGGCAGCAAGGTTAGGATACGGATTACACGAAGATGGAGCACTTGCTTATTTGCAGATTCAATTTCATGGCTTATTTAAAGCAGCACTTGACATACTGTTGACCTCCTCTTGGATCTCACTGCATAAGGGGAATGAATTAAAATAAACAATAAATCTCTGCTAATTTACGAATGCTCACCGATTCGTTCCTGCTTTTTATTCCACACCAACTAACAGCGAGCAACCGCCAGCGCAACAGCAATAAGCTCTTGTTTTACCTTAGACTAGTGATTAAAAATTACGCAGGTTGTTTATGTACCCGGATGATTTATTGTTGTATTTTAGGCAAGCGTCTCCGGCTGGTGTAATTTGATTATGCTCGGTGTACTCAGGTGGAGTGGTGGCTTGAGACAGACGCACAGACGCTCTCCGCCACACAGATGCAAATGAGCCAGCGGCAGAAATCCTGCTGCGTTTCTCAACACTTGCTCTATCAGCATCCTCCAAAATAAATAACAGGCCTGGAAGGCAGCGCAGTAAATTACACTAAATGAACCAGAAAGACAGACACCTCTGCAGAATTAACATAAACCTCATGTATAGTGTGCTTCCCCGGAGAGATTTAAGCCACAGAGTGACTAAAAATCATTCATTTTCGGTATGAGTTTATGATTATATGACAGCCTTTTGGTGATCATGTACTGTAAGTGTCGCTCTCTTTACTCTGGACTGATCTCATTGATAGTAGTATTTGCTCAGGCATACATTATGTTTTACAAAATATTAAAACAAAAAGTGATAATATGTTACATGATTACAAACATGAACGTATTTATCCAGTGAGGTAATCCTCGAGAAGCATTTTCTCTGCATGTAATGGCCCGTTTCCACTGAGTGGTACGGTACTGTACAGTTCGGTGCGCTTTTAAGGCCGTTTCCACTGTCTTAAAGCGTACCAAACCGAACCGTACTGTACCTCTTTTTGGTCACCCTTTGCAAAGGGTACCAAGGGTGACGAAAAGGCGGAGCTAGACGCGCAGCTGAACGCTATTGGTTTACAGAGATAAGTCATTCGCTCCCGCAACAAGCCAGAATGAAAACAAAGGACCCGCCATGTTTAATACACAGCCGAGAGACAATACAACGAAATAATATAAACATATAATAACGAGTCATGGTCGACCCAAGCTCAAACAAACCTTGTTGTCGTCTTGAACAGCCACAAAGCCGAGAAAAAGAGCAGATTCTCCCCTGTGCCCGGTAGTTTTTTACGAGCCCGTCTGAAGCGTAAGTTGTTTTGCTTTCTCACTTGCGTGGCAATATTTGAAATAACAAACTTCTTGAGCTGATGATAATAACGTGCGCTTGATTATTGATGTGCTTTTGAAACCCGATCCTGTGCGCTGGATTATTAACGTGCTTTTGAACGTCCTCTCAGAAACAGACAAACGAGAGAGTAACGTGTGCAAAAACAAAGGAGAAGCCGGAAAAAATTAGAATTTTTTTTTCAGCAAACATGAAGTTACCTTTAACCATTATCACCACCTTCTGGACTATTATGAACTCGGAATGATGAAATTACTTTCTAACAAGAGGCTACATGTGCTGGTGAAGATTAAAGACACAGATGAGAGGTTTGCACTGACTGTGGGCCCTACTTCGTATTGTTTTTGAACATAATTGAGGACTAAATGTCTGCTGTGTATAGTTTTTCTGTAATTGGTAACATATCGGAGACTGTAAGGGGCTGTATGTGTTCATTTATGCTGCATTTGTTTATTTATTTTATATAATCGTGGACAGTAGGCTATTTCTATCATTGATCTAGTTATAATCAGATCATGTTCATAGAAAGGTCAGTAATGAACATTTATACACCAGTGTTTATGTGTATAATAAAGCATATGTTTTGTGAGAAGTGCTTCTCATATGATTTGTGAACGACCCGTAAAGCTTTACTGTAGACATTTCCTCGAACGAGAATGACGTCGACTGAAACTTTGTCGTACACCACGCCCACCAAAAGAGTACCCTTTAGCAGTGGAAACGCAAGCCTGATAAAGGTGACCCGTACCGACCCGTACCGTACCGTACTGTACCACTCAGTGGAAATGGGCCATAACAAATGTCCACTGAAGGCGAGCAATAGTTAAAGTCTGGTAAATAAGAAGTGGGCGGCACGGTGGCTCAGCGCTAGCACTGTCGCCTCACAGCAAGAAGGTCGCTGGTTCGAGCCCTGGCTCGGTCAGTTGGCTTGTCTGTAGAGTTTGCATGTTTTCGCCCTGTTTGCATGGGATTCCTCCAGTTGCTTCGGTTTCTCCCACAGTCCAAAGACATGCGCTATAGGTGAATTGAATAAGCTAAATTGGCCATAGTGGAGGTGTGTGAATGTGAGAGTTATGGTAGTGGGTTTCCCACTGGGTTGCGGCTGGAAGGGCATCCGCTGTGTAAAACATATGCTGAATAAACTGGCGGTTCATTACGCTGTGGCCAGACCTGATAAATAAAGGGACTAGCCGAAGGAAAATGAATGAATGAAATTAGAAATGAACAAAGCAAACAAACAAAAATGGCTTACCTTCACTAGACTTGGTATGAACTAAAGCATAAAAACACATAAAACGTGACCATGAGAAGACTCAACAAACTGTAGGGTTACACAAACCATAAAGCTAAACAAATTACTGATGGCTGTTTCAAGAAGCTTCAAAACGAGTCTTTTGCAAATATTTTGTCTTGAATCAGTGGTTCAGAGTGTGTTTCAAATGTTACATACAATTTAGGTAAACAGGGCTTCACAAAATCTATCTAAAATCATAAATTCCACTTAAATTAAAGTACAAAATAAAAGACAGGAAAATATACCCAAAATACACCTTACACTACAAATGATAGCGATATCAAACACCAATTATCAGCTATTTATGATTGCGTGTTACAATGCAAATGTTATTTCTAATAATAATATTCACTTTATCTTCTCACAATCTTATATAACATAATGTACTGAATAAAGGTGCAGAATGGGGTAAAATTTTAAATGATATTTATATATTTACTTTAGACATTAGCCTAATTCATTAAAGTAATTGTATACTGTTTAAATTGCAATAAATGTATAATCTAACTGTAAGGTTACTTGTGGGAGAATTGTTATAAAGTGTTAGTGGTTATTAAGCAGACCATCAACTTAGACTAGTTGACATGTGTGCAAAGTTAAGCCATCTTTCTTGCAAATATTCATTTGTTCCTTTAGCTCAGTCCCTAATTTATCACGGGTAGCCACAGCAGAATGAACCACCAACGCCAACATTTGTTTTAAGCCACAGATGCCCTTTTGCTGCAACTCAGCATTGTGCTGGGAAACACCCATACACTCTCTCAATTCACTTATACTGCATGCCTTTGCACTGTGGGGGAAACCAGAGCACTCGGAGAAGAAGAGGAAAGCATGCAAACTTCATACAGAAATGCCTCCTCGTACAGCCAGGACTTGTACCAGCAGCCTTCTTGCTGTGAGGCGACAGTGCTGACCACTGAGCCACCATGCTGCACTCCTTGCGAATATAATATTGTTTATTTTTTTTAAAAAATGAGAGAAGTCATGCCAGCTAATTATTGCTATCTTTACTTGTATTGCTGTTTATTGGTTGTAATGTGAGGTTGGTTGCTTTTCTGAAAAGGGGTAAAATAATGTTATTAAACATGTTAAACTTTTATAAATGAGGAACAGGCAAAAACAGCAATTGATGAATATGTGGTTTATAACTATGTGTATTAAAAGTCGGAATACACACCACAAAAAAAATGCTAATTTTATTTCGAATCACCTACTCCGATGGAAAGTGAATGACAAAAAATCCAGTGTAGATGTTAAGGAACACTCACACTGACAGTAATTAACTCATGGGGGTCACAGAGTCACCGTAGAGTTGATTTTTAAAGGCGTCCTTCTAGAACACTCCACTCATATTCAACAAATCTGTCTGCACATGCACAACCACAAATCTGTACAGCCAGGACATATTTACAAGTATTTGCATTTTTGAGTAGTTTTGCAAACGGACGACAGTGATCACACAGACCTTCGTTCACATAAATTCACATAAATGACTGATTGTGCTGTATTCTACTTTCCAGACCCATATCTCAAGCTGCACAAACATAGTCCTGTAGTCTGCTATTGATGTTTTAGTTGTCTAGTAATTACATTTATCTCTCGACTGAACATATGTGGATAGTGTAACTATACAAATTCAAGCTTTTTTAGTTTACACAGAGATTGCAGAAATTTGTACTGCAAAAATGTATGTTATTGGGCCCCCAAAACACCCTTGTTGTGCAAATGAACACAAAGTATTTAAATTTCAATAAAAGTTTTCTGTTTTTACGTTATAAATATAAAAGTGGTGCAAAAAAAGCTCCCTCTGGCTGTTTTTCGCATTATACTGTTTTAATGACTGAAGTATTTTTGGTTTTTGCGTGAACCGAAATTTGTGATTAAAATAAACTCTGCTATTTTAGGGCAGTTCATTTGAATATATGGATGCCCTGTAAATAAATAAACTGAAAATAAGGGTCTCTGTTTTTCTGATTCTAAATTAACTCTGGTCGAATTTGAATGATAGTTCACTCCAAAAAATACCAAGAACATCTAAAATAAAGATCCACCATAAAAATAATAGAATTCTCAAGCTGACCTGTTTTCCTCATCTTAGTAGTGATGTGGCCCATTACAATGCATTTTAGCATCAGAAACGAGTATCAGATCTTTATTTGTGTGTGATGAATGAATTTGTTGTGCTGGTTGAACTCCTTTACACATTTTTAAGCTCCTCATGAGTAAAAATACAAGCAGATTTGGCCCATCACAAAACAATGTTTGGGCGAAACGTAAAATATGTTTCAAGGTCAAATTTTTTGTTAATCAGAAATACATTACATAGGGTGGGTTTCATTGTGCTTCACTTATATATTCTTCTTGTACACATACATGAGAACTCAGGGCTTGTCATAAAGATTACCTAGACCAGCAAACTATTGATGTATATCCTTCGCTAAACCCAATAGTCTTTTCAAAAGCAAACATAAGAGAAAAGTGCCCCTAAACCAAGTAGTTTTAACTTGGTTTTATATTGCTTTTACCTCTTTTGTGGAACTCTGCTTCACGCTAGCACTCTGTATCACAACTAAAACACTACGCAAAGTGTTGGACTGAGCAAACTGTCCACGTCAGAAAAGTTATGTAATCTGTATGTCCCAGTTAGTAATTTGTATGTATACAATCTGTCCCATCTGAACTCATGAATTCCTGTTATCACCAATCAAACTCAAATCACGTTGCAACTGCAACTGCTTGAAAACCCAGAAACTTTGTTATTTTGAGAGAAGATCAGCCGTTAGGAATAAGTTGGAAATTACTTTAGAAAACAAGTGCGATCTGACATAAGTGCATTATTCAGAGGATGATAATATGGAACGTAAGTTGAGTTTGCATTACTTATTGAGGTAGTTATTGAATAGTTGCATTGCATTACCCAGTTGCTTCCAAATATGAAATTTAATTGTAAGCTTGGCAAACTGTTGCGGAGAAGTTGATGTCTTCCCAATCAAAGAGATAGGAGCTTGCACTTGAGTGTCCACAAGGTGTTTTGAGTAAACAGACTTGCCTTAAATGGAGTTTGGTTAAAGTATGTGTTTGCAGTTTCACCAAAATTGTTGGCTGAAGCATGAATTTCAATGGACCTGTGTTGACATTGCTTTGGATGCTCTGTAAGTTTAAGCAAAGTATGCAACACAGGCTCATTGTGAAAACGTACTCATATACATTTCTGGAGAGCAGGAATTATGTAGTCAGAGGAAAGAATGGCTGCATTTTGTCTTTAAAACGAATGCTACGGGGTGGTATGATGCTGCAGACGGCTTCTGTTTCATTTTGTGATACCAGCTGACTGCTTACCTCGATTTGGATGGCTTTTCTGCTGTTAACTGTTTTCCCAGTAGCTCGTCGTGTATGGTGGCGGACTTGAGACACAGAGAGGAGTTGACAGTGACGACAGGGTTCGAGTCTGCAGAGAATGGCTCTAGAAAGCAGGCAAAAAAACAAAACAAAAGGCAAATAAACAAATAAACAAGTAAATAACAGGGTGAGAACATGGGTAAGATCTGACAATGTGGTAAAAATCAGGCGAGGGCTTTTCTTTTTCTAGATTGCTTTTGAAAACACTATCGGTTGGGTTTAAGGAAGAGGGTGATTGGGTCAATCTGTGATTTTGAAAACACTAACGGTTGGGTTTAAGGAAGAGGGTGATCGGGTCAATCTGTGATTTTGAAAACACTAACGGTTGGGTTTAGGGAAGGGGTTGGATGGAGGATCGGTCAGTCGGTCAGTCAGTCAGTCAGTCAGTCAGTTAGTCAGTCAGTCGACAGTGGCCTCTGGTGGATTCTACTTAAGAACAGCAGACATGAATGGCATTTGCAAGATAAATTTAAGATCTGAAAAAGCATACACTGCGGCCTCTAGTGGATTCGCGTAAACAAAAACTGCAAAAAATAAAAAATAAACATACCTCCTGGGACGTATTTTGCGATCCCCAGAAATGTATATGGGTACATATCAATAATGAGCCTGGTTTGAAAATATAACCTCTTTTTGTTTTTGTTACGAGTTTAAGTGGGATGCTGTAACATTTAGGTGAGACAGATGTAATGTGTGCGACAGATCAAGGATGAGGCAGGAATCAATTCTCTATTTATGCTTTAAAAAATATATAACAATAATAAATGGGGAAAAAGAAATAAACATTTACAATATTCTCCTCAAACGAAAAGAATTGTGTAAGCCAAATCAAAGAAATTAACAAAACAAAACAATCCCCAAACCCAAAGTCCAAACTAGGTGACAAAAATAAACAATGAAAATAAACCAGACGCTTCAGTTCATACGACACCCGATCTAAACTAATTCAACTAAAAAACTCAAAACTACACAGGTGGCACTTGAACTACTCTAACAAAAATCAATCTAAACTAAAACAAACCTAGCAAGAAGGCCATAGGTTCAGTTTAGAATCACACAACAACCATCAAATCATTTTGCTTAAAGCCAACGAAGTTTAACAAGTAAACTCAAAATACCACAGTAAAACCGAGATAATAAATCACTACACAGCCTAATCATGTCAACACAAATTGCGTGGAGCACAAAAACATCACACACTGGTCTGTCGGAGCTTTGCACACGGCGCGTCCAGGGATTGGTGGAACTGGCACCGTCATAATGATGATTGACAGATAAATGGAACCAATAACAAACCTAAAGGTGGAGTAAGAACCGGAGAGGATGAGGATAGTAAATACACACACACACACACACACACACAAAAAAAAAGTAACATCGAACATAACAGTTTTTTATGTTTTTAGTTTAGTCTTATAAAAAATGTTGTAAATGCTAAGCGAACATGGACCACATGAATCATCTACATTAATCATTTTCGTTTTTGGTGCATACCAAATGAACCAAAAGAACTCTGATAACACACCCGTCTGCTGGTATTCAACTCTTGGCATAAAAATTCTATATTTTCTTGAGATATTTATTTTTTCCTCCAATATACGATCTTTTTGAGCAACTCGCTGCAGTCTTTGGTGTCCACTAAATCATGCCGGGGGTATTCAAGAAGGCACATATATTGATTCCACTGCACATACTAATCTTCGTCTCCCATTATGGATTAAAATGTCTCAGTTAATCAGTTCCTTTTATTACGGGGTGGCTGTGGGAGTGTCTTGCAGTGCCTATTGGTATTGTGCAGAGCTTCAGCAGTCATTTAATTGGGCTTAAATTCCCACATATCGAGACCTTAATTTTAGCAGCACATGAAAGGGTTACTCTAATGAAAAGAGGCGTCTTTCTGGACGGTTTCCTTTTTTTGTGCACTCGGCTTGTGCCGTTAATGAGTACTGAGCAGCTTAGCTGGCAAGTCTGACAGAGTCTTTTAAGGGCCAAAAAAGTTCTCCGCCGTGTCCTTTTGAGTAGTCAGCAAACATTGTCACCTTTGTAAGTGGCTGCATTATTAAGTTGATCCCTGTCATGAGCCGAGATAAGAATAAAATGTTAACAATAGGTAGAGGAGATAAATTGAAAGAGAGTGGTATAGGGATGGAGGAGAGAGGGAAATAATTGTGCTAAAAATGGGCAGCCTGGTCGCTCCAATCCGAATGTCACTACTGTCAACCTTTCTGTCTCTGGGGCACTGCGGGGAACCAAGAACAAGTGTGAGAAAGAAAAGGGAGAGAGTAGAGACCGAGTAGGAGGAAGAAACTGATGTCTACCTTGGGAAAGAGGAAAAATAAAGAAGTATGTCTGTCATCTCACACCTCTTGGTTGGTTGGGGTTTTGTTTGTTTGTTTGTTTGCTGTAATTTTTATTTATTCATTTATTTTTATCTGTATCTGAATAACAAAAGGCTCAGAATAAATTTTCAATACTCCATACAGTTGTTGTACATAATTTACTTCACAGCTCTGCTGATCAGTCAGTTTCAGCATTCTGCAGTGAAATATTTTGGATAATAACTGTTACTCTTTATAATTGGCCGATGCCTCAGACATCTGCTTCTAGGCTGTGCAAAATCTGTGCTTTTGTCTTTTGTGTTAGTCTTTTTTATTCTCATATAATAATAAAAAAAATAGTAATTCTATTTGTTTTATCAAAGAAGATCCAGTGTGCTTGTATTGATTTAAAATGCACAGTAGAAGTCAAGTTACTAAAACGCTATTACTATATAACAAAAAGTGTACTATTTATACTTTATACAGTAGTACTAATGTTCTGTAGTTTGTAATGGGTGCAGTTTGTTTTGTATGCTGTTACTACAATAATGTTGCAATAACTGTATTTTAAAAAGTAATTTATTACGAAGGTAAATTTTTGTCATTATTATTCTAGTCTTCAGTGTCTAAACTTCTGTACATTAAACTACTTGAGCTCAGTGAGGGCCAGGGACACATATTTTTCAAATCCAGGATATTTTTTATTGAATTTATAAATAAGTCAAAAAGCTTGCCAAAATGCAACATATTTATCTTAACAGTGATAAGCATCTTAAATTGATTAAAATTAATAAAAACTATATAGAACAGTATATACAAAGATTGATTATTAATAATAAGAATCTGAGTTCTGAGTGAGTTAGTTTTGGCCAGAACGTATACAATATAACATAACATAACTTTTTTTTTTTTTTTTTGCTGGGGCACCAATGGCATATAAGGCTACATCTGAACAGTGATTTCCAGTCATAAAATCCAAATGTCAAAAAATGGTGTTTATCGTGTTTTGCAATCAAACTCTTCATATATACTATCAAATTGTCACTGTATATCACTATATATAATCAAATTGTTTAGTAGTAAAAAGCTTGTTTATAGCAGAATATAACTAGCACATTACATTTTTGTTCTACTGCTAATTATGAACAGCTTGTTATGAAACATAAAGAAAACAATTTCCTGAGATGTCCACGAAACCTAGACTGCTTTTGTGTGATTTTATGATGTCTTAGATGCATGAAGGGCTACCAAACAGTAGGCACTTGAGAAAATAGCTAATATCATTTGCAAATTTGATGTGAATGTGTCATTTTCGTGACTGTGGAAACACAAAAGCAAATCACGATGTATTATTTAAACGCCATCCCACGTCTATACAGTATATTGTATCTCCACCCACATTATTGTGAAGTGGAGAGAGCAAACGCTTTGGTCAGAGAGCAACATTTGAAATTCAAATAGGAATCAATAAGATGTGTTAAAGGCATATGTGCACATTTATGTCTCTTCAAAGACACCGGAGGGTCACTTTCAGAGATAACAGTATCACATTGCCCTGGGGAAGGTGATGTCCATGTGGACTCCAGTCAGATGTGATTTCAGGCTCTTAAAGTGGCATTTACACATGCACAGGGTGTTTGTTCTATTACCCAAACAAACACACTCACAGTCTCTCTCTCTCTCTTTCTCTCTCTCTCTCTCTTTCTGCAAGGGCTGGGTTTTATTTCCTACAAATCTAAATCAATACATCATTAAATATCAATGTTGCACACACCGTGGGGAATGAACACCTACTAAACATTGGCAAAAACAAATACACTCTCTGGATGGAGGCTAAACTAAATAGCTATAGCTTAAAGAGCAAAATTTCATCTTTGTGCACAACAAAGTGCATTTTAGGATAAGGCTAAATGAAGTGTTTTATTTTTCTTTCTGGAGATAAAGAAGATTTATTTTTCCTATTTGTTTTTGTGTTATTCTTGGTGTTAGATCTTTTTGCATTATTTATTATGTAACTGTTTTTAAATTGAGCTGGTTAACAAAAAGCACAGTTTATATCTTTCTTATTTTCTTTGTTCTTGTTTATTTTTGTTACCTCTTACAAAGAGTACTGCAGTACAACCATGGTATCCCACAGTAAAATATTGTACTATACTTTGATATATGGTATACATTTTTATACAAGTTTAAAAAAAGATTTATTAACTACAATTGATTGTTGTTATGAAAAAACCTTCCTATGAATTGTACATAGTAAAATTAAAAATTCAAATTCATCAAATATAATAGTAGGCGCCACGGTGGCATAGTGAGTAGCACGTTCGACTCACAGCAAGAAGGCTGGAAGGGCATCCGCTGCGTAAAACAAATGCTGGATAAGTTGGCGGTTCATTCCGCTGTGGCGACCCCAGATTAATAAAGGAAAGCCAAAAAAGAAAATGAATGAATGAATGAATTAAATATAATAGTGTATCTTTTTTAACTGTTTGATTTTATTTAAAGAAAAAGTTCTACTGAACACTAAAGAAAATGTTTTTAAGAAAGCTGAAAACCTGTAAACACTGACTTCCATAGTAGGAAAAGCAAACACTATTCAAGTCCATGACTACAGATTTCAAACATTTTTCAAAATATCTGTTTTAGTGTTCAACAGAAAAAAAGAGACTCATAAAGGCTTGAAACAAGTAAAGAGTGAATAAATTCTGACAAAACTTTCAGTTTTTTTTGTGAACTATCTATTTAAAGGGCATCACGGTGTTGCAGTGAGTAGCATTAATGGCCTTACAGCAAGAAGGTCACTGACTCGAGCCTCGGCTGGGGCATTTCTGTATGGAGTTTGTATGTTCTCTCTGTGTTCGCATGGGTTACCTCTAGGTGCTCCGGTGTCCCCCACAAGTCCAAAGACATGTACAGTAGTATAGGTGAATTCGGTAGGCTAAATTGTCCATAATGTATGAGTGTGTATGGATGTTTCTCAGTGATGGGTTGCGGCTGGAAGGACACCCACTGCGCAATACATATGCTGGATAAGTTGGCGTTTCATTCCTGCTCAACCCTGTACTTAGAGATCTACCTTCCTGCAGATTTCAGCTCCAACCCTAATCAAACACACCTGAACCAACTAAACAGCACCTGAACAGCACTTGATAATTACAGGCAGGTGTATTTGATATGGGTTGGAGCTGAGCTGTGCAGGAAAGTAGCTCTCCAGGAACATGGTTGATCACCACTGGACTAAGCTGAAAAGAAAATGAATAGATGGATGGATGGATGGATGGATGGATGGATGGATGGATGGATGGATGGATGGATGGATGGATGAATGAATGAATCCTTTTAAATAATAATGTTTTCAAAGTTATTTTCCCTATTAGTTTATAATGAGCATATTGCAAGTCTGTTACCTGCGGGGGAAAAAATGAGTTATAATCATAACTAAAATAAGTCTGAATATGTGAGACAAGCAAAAGTAAATTAGCTGATTTAGATTGAAGCAAAGTTATTTACAATAAAGATACAAACATGGTTGCTCTGAATTCAAAAGACATCCAGTTAATACCTTGAAGTACACTATAATAAATAAAAGCTTCTGTTAACTGAGTGTGGTATTTTAAAAAAAAAGTGCTATCCAAACAATCCATTCTTTTCGGCTTAGTCCCTTTATTAATTTGGGGTCACCACAGCGGAATGAACCGCCAATTTATCCAGCATTTGTTTTATGCAGTGGATGCCCTTCCAGCCACAACCCAGTGATCCATGCATTCTCATACACACTCATACACTACGGACAATTTAGCTTACCCAATTCACCTATAGCACATATCCTTGGACTGTGGGGGAAACCAGAGAACCTTGAGGAATCCCACGGGAACACGGGGAGAACATGCAAACTCCACACAGAAATGCCAACTGACCCAACTGAGGCTCGAACAAGCGACCTTCTTGCTGTGAGGCGACAGCAATGTCTACTGCACCATCGTGTCGCCCATTTTATATATGTATAAAATTTGAATGCTCACTCATTCTGGTTGCCAAATGTATATCCAGCTGTAGACTGACATACAGGTGTTCTGTCTTAAATTTAAAGTTTTAATTAGAGAAAAGAAACTTTTATAATGAGCCCAAGAGCTTGAGGAATTTTAACAACAGCTCATCATTGTGTGAGGTGAGAAAATTGTCAGTTTAGTGACAAAGTTTATTCCTTTAAGTTGTTTCTTTTCCTCCATCTGTCCACTGTTTTCCTTTAATTCTTTCAAGATGCTACACTGATGCAGACACTTCAAGAAGAACTGATTTCATTGTTAGTTGACATGGCTTAAAGGTTTTGTGTTGATCAGTTTGTATGGATGCTGTGTTTGATTAATGAAATAGATCCCCTAAATGACTCCTGTTTACCATAAGGAAGAGTTCTACTAGCTAGACATCCTGTCAGTGTAACTGGTGAGGAATAAAAATACAGACAGCTTCTGAGTAACTTTTCCTTGTAGAGTTCGAAGCTTTGTGCTCAAAAGATTTCAATTAAGTTTTCAGTAACAATGCATCACATTGACCAAAAGTGACAGTAAAGACATTTATATCAATTCTGTTCTGTTCTGATCTTTATGTTCATCAAAGTATTAAGCACCATAGCTGTTTTCAACATGGTTAATGCTGTGTTATTTTAACTTAAATTTGGATTTTTTTTACATTAAATATGTGACCCAAATGTAACTCAATAGTATATATTATATTATATTATATTATATTATATTATATTATATTATATTA
>CAIGQQ010031734.1:0-10367 GCA_903798035.1 Danio albolineatus
TAGATAGATAGATAGATAGATAGATAGATAGATAGATAGATAGATAGATAGATAGATAGATAGATAGATAGATAGATAGATAGATAGATAGATAGATAGATAGATAGATAGACTTTTATTAATCTAAATACGTTACTTTCTCCTTAACCATCCACAAGAAAGCATATCTTGTCATACAGACCACCTAGTAAAGTACTAATGTAAACCCCAACCAATAGTGTTTGTAAAAGCAAATGTTTCCATAATCTGTGTGTGAGGTTGACGAACCAGGAAGGCTCGTAGTGGGTTCTCAATATATGGCAAAACCTCGAAAAAATTATGCCAATACCCACTGTAACGTGCAAAGTGATGGTTTATTTACAGTGTACGAGAGTGAAAACCAAAATAACCCAAAACCCAGCAAAGTAACTAAACAACCAAGGATAAAAGAACAAATAAACAGCAAACAAACAATATATGTGCAACCACACTAATAATAGATAAGTCACTAATCGCTTACGGCACCACAATAGCTCGCTCGCTTGTCAGGTTAACCCTGCATTGGCATCTGGGGCTGCCTTTTAAAGGCAAAGCCTCACTCCTTTGACAAAAAATCATACACTTAGAAAGTAAGTATAAACATCTGTACATGCAATCTGTACATTATTTAAAAGACATTACTCCTAAATTTACATGTGTGTGTTTGTTAATTCTTCTGTGGATTGTTAAACCAGTTTTACTTTAACCCCTTTGTATTGTATGCTCTCCTGCTCCTGCAATGTTATCTCATGGCAGATTGTGACTTTTAATTAGTGGCCAATTCATATGTATTCGCAAAATCTCATTCATACAATGACTGTTTGGTTTGAGGATAGGGTTTGCTGCCATGCCTTCTTTATAAAATTGTACGAATTTGTACAAATTAGCCATTAGGTATGGGACAATAACCGTTTTGAGGGTGTACCGCGGTTTGGAAAAGTCAAGGTTTTCATACCGTCAAAATTTTCTGCTTTTTTAAAATTGTTTTTTAGGTGTAAATTGTAAAGAAATCTGTGTTTTTGAAACAAATGAAGACAGCAGAAGTCAATGATTCGTTGTAATTATTCAGCCTGACATGTTTACTGCTCCAAAATATTTAAAATAATTCTCAAAATAAAATCTATTGTGTTCAATGGGGAAAAAGGTTTTGTTTTTTAGCCAGACATTAAAAAAGAATATATTTTAGAGCAGTAAACACAATACCGTCATACCGTGAAACCGTGATATTTTTATCCAAGGTTATCATACCGTCAGAATCTTATACCGGCTCGTGCTTATTAGCCACTAAACTGACAAAACGTAAAATGGTTTTGTTTCTTCATGGGATCAGGCTGATTAATTCACATACTCCATGGCAGCTTTAGTTTAAATGTGCTCACATGAAAAGCATTTATGTTTCTGTTGTGTTTGTTGTGTGTCTTTTATGTTTATGTCCAGATTTAATCATTTGTTTGTTAGCAAAATGCTGGAGGATGACACAAAACCTAACATTTTATCTGAAAGTCTTTTGCTTACAAATAAACAGGGGTGTCTGGGTGCAGGTAATGAAGCAAGAAAATACACAATGTTTATTTAAATATACCTGTACCGCCAACACAACATTACAAAGCTAACTGAAAAAGTTATCTTATAACATAAAGTAAACATAAAAGCGCAAATCGTCCATTTAATGATTTGTGCTTGTTAATTATTGTGAAATATTTGCATTTGTATTTTAGATATGTCTGAAAGGTAATACCGTTGTGCATCTACTGCAGTATACGCCCATCAACAAGTCGCATACCAGCAACAAGTACTCCTGGTTTTCTTGGGATGATTCTCTGTGCAGTGAATTTGAAACACAAGAGCCTAGCTGTCTCATCATATATTCTCCGAGACAGTTTAATTTGGCTTTTGACTCAAGCAGAGATTGACTAAATCCACTGAGCATTGCATCATGATTGATGATGATCTTTCATCAGCATTATCTTTAAAGCTTTAGCTGTCAGCAAAACCGCACCAATCCCATTGATGCAACAAAGCGGAATCCTTCAATCAACTGACAAAACACAAGAAGCTTCTGAATCCAGTACATCAAAGCATCATATTTCCTCGCTCTCCAACCTGACTGTGCATAATTGTCCAGCGCGGGCCACAGGTTTGACAGGCTGACGTGATTGTACCTGGCAGGTTTGAGGACCCTGTTGAACGCTGGTCTGTCGGTGTCAGTGACAGCATGTCTGAAACGAACATCTTTCCTCACGGACGGATCCTTTTATTTATATAACCTAATAATATTCATCATGTCTAATGGACATGACTAATTTGAAATGTTCCAGGAAGTGAAGTGTGCAAAGAGGAACTAATAGCCTCTTAAACAGAAGCCTTTATGATGTGAAATCTATTCATTTCTCTCCTCATTAGATAAATTAGATGTCTATGGTCCAGTGAACATGAGAGTGCTGCGGGTCTATGTTTGTATATTTAAAAATAAAGAATGTGGGTGAGAGAGAAAAAGAGAGACGCTTTTGGTACATGCAGTTCTTGTATCTAACTGCGTCATCCTCGCCCTCAGGCCATTCAAAATGTAGGTAACTTTTTTTATTCACTAGAACAACAGTTTTAGGCTACAGATTGAGGTCAGTTCGCAAAAGTTTAATATTGTTTGGCCTTTCATCAGAATCAGAATCAGAATCAGAAAGGGCTTTATTGCCAGGTATGTTCACACATACGAGGAATTTGTTTTCGTGACAGAGCTTCTACAGTGCAACAGAATTACAGAGACAGGACAAAAAACAGATAATAAATATATTCAAAAATAGAAGTAAGTGTTACATGCAAATATACAAATTGCCAAGTGTATGTACAGGTGTATTACTATATACAACATTATATGTGCAGCTGTTATGTGCAAATTGGCATGTAAAGTGTGTTGTTAAATAAGTGTATGTGTGTGTAAAAAGTGGATTGCAAGTAGTGATGTTGGTTTCATGATTATTATCATCAAGTGTTCATGAGATGGATTGCCTGTGGGAAGAAACTGTTTCTGTGTCGGGCTGTTCTGGTGCGCAGTGCTCTGTAGAGTCGACCAGAAGGTAAAAGTTCAAAGAGGCAGTGTGCTGGGTGTGAGGGGTCCAGAGTGATTTTGGCAGCCCTTCTGCTTGCTCTGGTTAAGTACAGTTCTAGGAGAGTAGGGAGGGTTGTACCAATGATCAACTTGATGATAAATGATGAACTTTTTCAGTTAGCTTTGTAATGTTGTGTTGGCGGTACAGGTATATTTAAATAAACATTGTGTATTTTCTTGCTTCATTACCTGCACCCAGACACCCCTGTTTATTTGTAAGCAAAAGACTTTCAGATAAAATGCTGGGTTTTGTGTCATCCTCCAGCATTTTGCTAACAAAAAATGATTAAATCTGGACATAAACATAAAAGACACAAAACAAACACAACAGAAACATAAATGCTTTTCATGTGAGCACATTTAAACTAAAGCTGTCATGGAGTATGTGAATTAATCAGCCTGATCCCATGAAGAAACAAAACCATTTTACGTTTTGTCAGTTTAGTGGCTAATAGGCATGAGCTGGTATAAGATTCTGGCGGTATGATAACCTTGGATAAAAACATCACGGTTTCACGGTATGACGGTATTGTGTTTACTGCTCTAAAATATATTCTTTTTCAATGTCTGGCTAAAAAAAACAAACCTTTTTCCCCTTTGAACACAATATATTTTCTTTTGAGAAACATTTAAAGTATTTTGGAGCAGAAAACATGTCAGGCTAAATAATGAAAGTAAATCATTGACTTCTGCTGTCTTCATTTGTTTTAAAAGCACACATTTCTTTACAATTTACACCTAAAAAACAAATAAAAGTAAATAAAAAAATCTTACACATACCCTAGGAACGGTATAGCAGAAAATTTTGGCGGTATGAAAACCTTGACTATTCCATACCGAGGTATACCTTAAAAACGGTTATCGTCCCATGTCTAATCACTATATAATACAAGTCTTCAGTGCTAGAACTGTAATGGAAACTTGTAAACTTGCTTGGATGCTGCATAAAAATTGCAAATGTAAGTACATAAAATTTTCATTAAGAGTTGCATAGTGTGAAAAGGCAGCTTGAATTCCCATGACTTATTGTTGACACCAGGTAAAGTACAGTAGGAGCGTTCCATGGCAGAAAATTCCTCATGTTTAATTCAAAATATCTTAATTTTAATTTTAAATACAAATGAAAGATTTGTGGGTCTGTAATTACATAAGATTTATTCTTGCCTGCCTACTAATCTAGCTGTGTAATGAACCTGGCATTGTATATCACAATTATTGTTGGCTCTTTGACAAATAGCTTTTGTTCCTCTTTTGTACGCCGCTTTGGATGAAAGTGGATCTGCTAAATGAATAAATGTAAATGAGTAACTGATGACAGGATGCTCGTTGCTAGGTCAAAAACAAAATGTTAAAAAATGTATATTCTCTAAAGCAATTTACGTTAGATTGAAGGTACCTGATTTTTATACGTTTATGCATTCTAACACAACCCAGTTTCTGTTTAAACATAATGTAGTGTGCTCCTCTTGAATCTTTAAATGTATGTTTAGCAGAGATGGGACCCCTAAAAAGTCCTAGCACAAGCTCAACATGTATTAGATGTTAGGATGATAACAGTCCATACATCAGTTATCCTAGAACTGATCCTCCATAATAGTGTTGTCCAATCGTGCTCCAATCTCCTGTAGATATTTTAGTTCATTCCTAACTGAAACACTCCTGCTTGTAAATTTCTAGTAACCACAAAGACCTTGATTAGTTGCTTCAGATGTTTAATTAAGGTCCAGGCAGAACAGTGGCCCTCCAGGAGCAGGAATGGACACCCCACTCCATCATATAAAGTGTGCCGAAAGAACGGCGTGTTTGCTTGAAGAAGTGATTCTGTGAGTCTTGCTCTCGTCACTGAGCATTTCCACTTCAGTGTTCTCAGAATAGTTTCTTAATCGTCCCCTGGGGATGTTTGCAGTGGCACTTAGCAGTCCACAGTTGACAGCAGAATGAATAATGGTTCAGCTATCCAGACATCATTAATGATTTAATAATTTTCAAAGACAGATTACACGCATGAATGAGGTCTGGTGGCACCTAAAATTCAGCCTGTTATATTTATTACTCAGTCTCTTTATTTTATCGCTGTTTTCAGGTCGTAGTCGAAAACAAGACCGATGTCAGCGGGAAGACTTGTACCCTCTGGTGGAGTCCGAGCCCTGTCCGTGTGAGGAGTTTGTTTCTCAGCCGTACGGTAATTGGTCATCTTGTATCCTGTTGGAGACCCCGGCACAGGGCTGGAGGGGTCGTCGAGAGGCACGCGACTGCGGTCAGGGATTGCGCTATCGTGCTATGTCTTGTCTGGACCACGAATCCCACCTGGTCAGCCCAGATCACTGCAGCGAATCAGGTTGGTCTACTTATTTCCATCTCTTTTTCCTCTCTCAGTAAAGAGCCAAGTAATTCGTCTCTGCTGGGTAGGCAAGCAGTCATTAGTCAAATAGGAAGCAGTGGGGTGCCCTGAACTGTCAGTGTAAATTAGACGGAGGTCTCAGAAACGGCACCAGGTGTTTCGGCTAACGTTGTTAGACTGATAGTGAATGGCAGGGGCTTGGCCGCTCTTATTGCTCAACATGCTCTTTCGCAGGTCTGGTGGAAGAGGTCTGCTACATGCCCTGCCCTCTAGACTGCAAGCTGAGCGACTGGTCACCGTGGTCAGCCTGCAGCGCCTCCTGTGGCAGTGGACTGAAAATCAGGTCCAAATGGCTAAGGGAGAAGCCTTTCAACGGGGGAAGGCCGTGCCCCAAACTAGACCTCAAGAATCAGGTGAGCTGTGCGGCCCCTGTAGGGAAAATAGCATCTCTGTGGGTTTTCACCGACCATATGGTTGATCGTCAGTAAAAAGCGAGTAATGAGAATCATTAGGGCCTATGATCACAGGCATCATGATTCAGATAATCGCTCATGTAAACTGTTTCATTTAGAGCCTTTAACGCATCCGTTTTTATTGAATGCCTGAAATATCCCCGACGGAATATATTTAAGCCGCCTAGAGATACATTTTGCATTTTCAGCACGGTTAGCATTCAGCTCATTACCATTTCACCGGTTAATGTATGCCTCTTCATTAAGTGCAGTTTACCGAATGTACTTCAGCCTCGAAGCTAAAGCATGAACAAACACAATCTCCTCGTCCTTTAAATAGTTCCTCTTTCACAGCGAGACGGCACAAAGGTGCTAACAAGTGTTCATGTAAATACTGCTCCTGATTGCCATAGATTTGTGCTCTTCACAGAAAAACATGCCCATTAGCGCAGACTGTGTGTTTCCGTGACCTCTCCTCTCCTCCTTTCGCCATCAGCTGGTTAAGACTGTTTGTACAAGTGTTGTGTTAAACACCGTTGCTTTATCTCGCTAGAGTACACATACGGCTCGCACATTGTTCATCGTCGATCTCAATGATAGAAATGCTTATTTGGTCATTAGCGGGGTGCTTTATGCATGAGTAAGGCTATTGTTTGAATTAGACATCACCGCATCTGCGAAAAGCAAGGAAAAGCATAAAGTAGGTACATTCATCTCGCAGTACGTTTGCGACAGCTTGCTCCCAGATGGGCCGTGCTTTAAAGGGAAATGATATTATAAATGTGCTGTGTGTGCTGGAACGGGCTGTAGAGGACACATTGGTTTCTAGAGGTCAGTATGCAGATGAGGCAGCGTGCGTGAAAAATATTCAAATGCATTCTTTTGCGGCTGTGTGTACAGATGGTTAAGTGCCTACTAACAACTTTTATGGACCCACTGTTTAACGGGACTCAAAATACCCCTCCGCAAAAGGCAGAGTTTGCCTTGGCTAATGCCCCCTTCAGTCTTTTGGGGGGATGAACTCTCACTGTTAACATTTTGCAAACGGCCGCTCTGCGGTCCTGGCAGACTGGCTGTACAGCTGGTGGTTTGTGAAGCTGCCCACTCTGCGAAGGTGTGGAGATGGAGAATTCTTGGTAAACACAGTAGAAAGTCACCAGCAAAGCCACAGTGGATTCATGTGTGTTTGAGTTTGAGAGCGACCCTGGAGAAAATTGTATCGCTCCAAGGATGCCTTTTCATAGCTCTGAAGATTTAATGGAGTTCTCAGAAGGGTTTGATGGGAAATGTTGAAGTTCATATTGAAATCTCTCCGTTTTTTTATCGCAGACTTTGGTATCTTGGTATATCTGAGCACATTTATTGGTTGGATCTATTCAGATTCTGAACTTTAAAGGAGGCTACTTTTCTTTACATTTTTATGCATTTGGCAGACACTTTTATGCAAAGGGAAAATGCATTAAGGATAACATTTTATCAGTTCATGCATTCCTTGGGAACTGAATTCATATTGGCATTGGCAATGCAGCACAAATCTCCATTTGCTCTTCATTTTATCTGAATATTGATGCCACCCATAAAAAAATATTAACCAAAATAGAAGTAAATAAAAGAATAAAATATGCTGTTGGTTGAAATATAATATTAGCCTTTAATTTGAAACAGATGTTAAATTAATAAATAATCAGATTTGTGTAGCTTACAGTATGTAGAATTCAAGAATAAATGATGTTTATCTTAGTCAATAGTAATGTGGCAACAAAATTTTTACTGCACACGTATTCATTCATTCATTTTCTTTTCAGCTTAGTCCCTTTATTAATCTGGGGTCACCACAGCGGAATGAACCGCCAACTTATCCAGCATATGTTTTTACACAGCAGATGCCCTTTCAGCTGCAACCCATCACTGGGAAACATCCATACACACTCATTCCCACACATTTAGCTCACCCAATTCACCAATACCGCATGTTTTTGGACTGTGGGGAAAACCAGAGCACCCGGAGGAAACCCATGCGACCACGGGGAGAACATGCAAACTTCAACTGACCCAGCCGAGGCTCGAACCATCAACCGATTGTGCTACCATTACCACCGCACACCTAGTAAACTTAGTGATTTTTTGTCCATATTACTATTAGACTACAGCTCAGAGAAGTGCATATCTAAAAAGTTGCATGTGTGACCTTTTGCACTCATATATCATCCATCAAGCACTGACATTGAATATAATTAAACTGAGATTGTTTCATGTGCTATTTTTATTCTTGTAAATTATTCCGTTATCAAACGAAAGAGTTCTTTTCCAATTTTCAGTCCATTGTCCTTCTCATTTGCATTTTGGGCCAGAAATATTTCATGGCTAAAGTTGTGCGTGTCCATAAATCTGACATGGATTGACTCTTTAATGGCAATGACCTACAATAACTATCCCCACATATTGTGCATAATATTATAAGACTGAAATTATAAATGTTAACACATTTAGGTTCATTTATTCATTCTACCATTAAACCTTTCCACAAGCCTCCAAGAAGCTGTGATCTTTCTTTCCTAAGGGCCAAATATCAAGGCAGGGAGTGTAATAAAAGCAGAGTGAATGTCTTTTTGTTGAAATTACTGGTTTGGAAACAATCGAAAACCTCATTAGTGGAGTTTATGGATTAGAGCGGTGTGCTCAAAGCATTCAAAGTGTAATTCAAGACTGGCACACATTTTCCTAAAAAAATCAGGTTGTGCTCTATCAACACTTTAATTGACATTTCAGTATTGTCACATCAAGTGCATGTTTTTGCAGCAGCAGATCAGATCAAATGTCAAGAATGGTCTTTGATGTTGTGTTCTCTTTAAAGTGAATTGTTAGGTGCAGGACTTGCTAGGAAAACTTTGTTAACACGCCACGTTCCTTGCTTGTTATGTGTCTTTGATAATCTGTCTCTCTCTGTCTGGCCTCTACCTTTAACAAGCAATCCTCACTTTCCCCAATGTACCTTTCCACCATGAGTCAAAGAGCAGGGCAGCGCTCTGCATTCATTCATTATTTAGACTTTCAGGTATTACAGGCTCGGAGAGGCCTGTCACAATCACTAGATTGTTCCAGCTCCCTCCCGGACTAGTAAACAGCTGATGGTGTTCAGGACCAGTGCTGTCTTCCCACCACTTATCTATTGATCGGCTGTCTGAGATGCTGGTCCTATGTGGACTTAACATGGAGCTCGGGCTGCAGTGCTCTCTGCCCGTCACTCACAGCCAATAGTGAACTACATTTCCCTTCTTCTTACTGAGAGGACAGCTTATTTAAGCAGTGGCACAGCTTACCCCATATCAGTCGAGGGCGTGTAACGTTCCGTCTCATTATGGTGATGAGTCTGAACGCCTTTGCCCTATGATTGTCTGCAGGCATCTGTGCCGATGGGAGGCGGGATGATGCGCGACCTTCTCCAGATGTTTCCTCTTGCACTGTTTCCCACAGTGAGTCACTTGACAGAGGTGAGATTGATATTCTTACCTCGCCTCCCCCAGTTTTACAGATGATCAGTCACTGTGATGGGAACGGTAAGAGGTGGTGCGTGGAGGCATGACATCCCTTTACTGTATCTTACTATTGATCTGAAAATTTAACGGTGCAGGATGTGATTTTTGGTTCTGCATTAACACCTGCAACAAGTGAGAGTAGCAAGTATGGATGGATGGACTGGTTATAAGCTCAGAGATATATAGAAACATCAGTTGATGGAATGATGCAATGAAATGATGATACGTGTATTCATGGATGGATGAATGGAGGAAGTATAAGCTCATTGATAAAAAACTGGATGGATGGATTTAATGGATGGATGGGTGGATTGAATGGTTATAGGCTCATATATATGCAAATAGATCAGTGTAAGGGTTGATTGGTTGCTTGGTTGTTTAGATAGATAGACAGACAGACAGACAGACAGACAGATAGATACATAGATAGATAGATAGATAGATAGACGGACGGACGGACGCACAGACTTTTATTTATATCTAAATACGTTTCAAAGTTACTTTCTCCTTTTAACCATCCATGAGAAAGCATGGCTTGTCATACAGACCACTTAGTAAAGTACTAATGTAAACCCCAACCAATAGTGTTTCTAAAAGCGAACGTCTCCATAATCTGTGTGTGAGGTTGACGAACCAGGAAGGCTCGTAGTGGGTTCACAACATATGGTAAAACCTCGAAAAAGTTATGGCAATACCCACTGTAACGTGCCAAGTGATGGTTTGATAAATGAATGATAAGCTCATATATAGATGGATACGCTCAGATATCTCTGGAAAGCAGAATAGAAGGATGGCATGATTTTAAGCGGATGGATGGATGGATGGATAAATTCAGATATATGGATAGATAAGATGAGATATATGGACGGATGGATGGATGGATGGATGGATGGATGGATGGATGGATGGATGGA
>CAIGQQ010031735.1:0-13666 GCA_903798035.1 Danio albolineatus
TATTATTATTATTATTATTATTATTATTATTATTATTATTATTACTATTATTATTATTATTAGTGAGAGTAGTAGTGTTCTATTTTCCTTTTCATTTAAACTGTACTGTATCTACATCCTTCACAAACCTCGGTAGATTTCCATCTCATGCCTCTTGTAGCTCGTTAACATTTTATGGAGCATTAAAGCAAACTTAAGAGAGGCTTTTCCATCTGTAATGCAGTTAATGATCTCTCCCATTCCCAGATAAGACGTGTCCAGCTGCTACTGCTCTGGAGGAGTGGAGAACTTGTAATGATCATCCATGCATCACCTTCTTCTGGGAAGCTTCGCCGTGGGGGCCTTGCATTGAAGACTCCTCCATGAATGTAAATGGCAGCGGCTACTGGAATGGAACGGCCACCTGTGCAGTCGGACTGCAGATCCGTAAAGTGGCCTGCATGAAAATGGGCGCCGGGCCGGTTATTCCCAAAAGGTGCCTTATTTTTATGTATGACATTTATAATCTGTGGATTTGTACATTTCTACACACCACACTGATAGTGTTTTCAGTTCCATTTTGTGGAGGTTAGATTATTAAACCACATAGATTTCCCTCCACTGCTCATAGCGTGAAGGTAAAATGCTGTATTTTTCTAGTCTTTGGTGTTCACTGATTTGATTTAAAGTTAAATCGAGAGCACTTACTCTACCTGATACTAGCGATAAGAGTTTGTTCAGACTGACAGACTTTTTTGGCTATTCTGATTGGTTTGTACATTGGAGTAAAGAAAAAAACAAAAAACAAAGCCTATCATTGTAGGCATTACTGGCATGGCCATTATGTTATAACCATACTTCCCACACTGTAAAAATATTGGGTTCCACACAATCCCTACACAAATCAATGTTATTTCAACTCATGTTAAATAAGTAGTTTGAACTAGCAGCAAACATACTTTAAGTGCATTTAATTAAATACATTAAGAATGTTTATGTTTTTATATTTTACATTACAATTTTTCTAATATGTCACATTTTAAATTTGCAAATGTGACATTATTTCATTAAATAAGCATAGATTTGCAAACATTTCAAGCACAAAAATTAAAAAATAGTTTTTAAAAAGTATATTATAAAAATAGATTAAAAATAATTCAACAGGATTTTTTTTCCTTTTTATCACTTTACGTTTTAGCAAATACTGTAAACAGCCAGGGAGAAACTAAATCCCTATATTGGGGTAATAATATTGCAAATAATAAGGCAACTAATTCAACTTTATCTTTCTGTAAAACTATATTAATAAAATGAAACAAAATTGTTTCATTCATTTTCATACAAGCAGCTCGTTTTGAGAACCCATATTTACAGGGTCATGAAACACCAAAACACATTTTTTGAGATGTTGACAGTCGTATATATGTCCCACGTTGCTAAAAACACTATTAGGACACATAGGCCTCGTTTACACTGCCAGTTAAATGTGACCCAATTCCAATTTGCTCATATGTGACACAGATCTGATCTGTTCTATGACCGTGTAAACGCATGCATTCGGATATTCAGAGATCGGTTTCAGGCCTCCTTCATATGTGGAGATAAAATAGATATAAATCGGATATGAGACCATGCGACTGTCATGTAAACAGGCAGATCGGATTTATTGAGGCCTTCCGTATTGTAAGTCATTAAACTTGCGACAATAAGGTACTTATCTGCGGTTTAATGACGTAGAAGTAGAAGCGTGTGTGGAGACGCCGACTGAAACATAGAGGAGGAAAGTGGTCGACGACAGAAGTTATCTACCTTCTTGCCCTGTGGAGAGATGAGTGAGTGGAGGACACCATATATAAACCATAGGCGCAAGCAGCGATGACGGCCCTTTCTCTCCTCCTCCACTTTAAATTCATTTCACAGAGCTAAAAGCAAGACAATTTCTTCCATTGTGGCTAGTGTGGTGCAGATGCTAGAACCCGCCTTTACGCATGTGTGACATCGTAAGTTGTATGCCAAGTGTAAACACATGAATCAGATATTGGTCACAATTAAATGAACGTGTAAACAGACAGGCAAACAAATCAGATATAGGCAACAAATCGGGACCCTATTTCACTAAAAAAGTGATTGTTTTTGCATTGTTTAGAGTTAATTCCAGTTCAAAAATTTTTTTGGAATCTACATCACGGCGATGAAATCATTGTATAAATTCCAGCATGGAGAGTGGCTGTCTGTAACCGCTTTTACAAAATGACGTCATTGAGTTTTCAGCACATCTGTTCATTAATTCATGAGAAAGACTTGGTTCGCAACAATCATCGTGCTCTGTTGTAAATGAGATGCAACTTCATTAATATGCATGATATAGTTTCGAAGACTCCTTTTACCTGTTACAGTCTTCAGAGAGACGCCACATTGTCTTGCCAACCGTAATTCAAACAAGTAGAAGAAGAATTGTTCTAATGTGTTTATTTTAATTGAAATCTCCTTAGAAATATTTTTTATTTTAGATAGTTTCTTTACATTCAATTGGAAAAACACTTCAGGCAAAAAGCTAAACATCTTAACAGCTTACAATGTGTTAGCTTAAAAATTGTAAGTTTAAAATCTAAATTTTGTAAATATGTTATCTTAGTGGGCGTCACGGTGGTGCAGTAGGTAGCATGATCGCCTCACAGCAAAAAGGTCGCTGGTTGGAGCCTCGGCTGGGTCAGTTGGCATTTCTGTGTGGAGTTTGCTTTGTTCTTCCTGTGTTCACATGGGTTTCCTTCGGGTGTTCCGGTTTCCCCCACAAGTCCAAAGATGTGAATGAGGTTGTATGGATGTTTTCCATTGATGCGTTGCAGCTGGATGGGCATCCGCTGCGTAAAACATAAGCTGAATAATTTAGAGGTTCGTTCTGCTGTGGCAACCCCAGATTAATAAAGGGTCTACACCGAAAAGAAAATAAATAAATAAATGTTATCTTAGTCAGAGCATATTTCAGCTACCGAAAATGTTTTGTTTTATTTTCCCTTCTGGATTGTGGATGCACTGACTGTAATACTGTATCACACACATAGTGAAGTAGTGTTAATATTTGCCTCAAAATTCTCTCATTATACTCACATGTGGTATTTCCTACATATGAATGAGTAAACAAGGGAATCATTTTTGAGACAGCATATGTACTGCAGGCATGGGCTGGTATTGTTCATAAATCATGCTACTATCTTATGTCTCTTGATATTGTTGTACTATGGCAACTGACATAATATAACCTTTTTGACTACACTGTCTGAACAAATATATCTACCATCTACAACAATATTTCATTAAGGACAGTGTGTATTTAAAAAATGAGTAAGGCCTGTGAGCTGTGTGAATATGATTTCTTCATTCTTTATTTCTTTATCATTATTGCTTTCCTGCATCTGCGTTTATTCTTCGGGTTAGTCTCAACTTTATGTTAAAACGTTTTTGAAAGCCCACTGAGGAAAGCAATATTTTAATATCCTTTCAACAGTTAAGGGGATTTCTTGATAATGCTGCTCAATGCAGTTTTTTGTTTATAGATCCCTTGCTAAAAACCTTATTTTTATTGCTCATAAAGCATTTTTTGCCACTGTTCAATGGCATAACACAAACTCAGAATATTTATCAGTACTAATAACCTTTATTTATTTAACCAGGTAAGACAATTGAGAACCAGTTCTCATTTACAATGACGTCCTGGCCAAGAGGCAACATAAAAAGCAGCTACAGTACAAAGGAACAGGGACACAATACAACAACAATTTCACAAATGCAGATAAAAACGTATAAAACCTGCGAAAAACTAAAAACAAGCACAGTGATCTTGTACAATTGTCTGGATTGAGTTTTTAAAAGATGTTAGGGGAATGAAAGTGCTGAGCTTTAAGATCTGCTGCAGATGATTCCAGTCATCAGCAGCAGAAAACTGAAAAGAGTTGCGACCAAATGAAGTGCAAACTTTGGGTAAGCAAAAGTTAATAAACTTACTAGAGCGCAGAGTTCGACATACTTCCTGAATGTTAAGAAGTGACTGTAAAAAAGTGGAGTTTTTCAAATGAGAGTTTTATAAAGGAACAGAAACCAATGAATTTATCTACGTGATTGAAGAGAAGGCCAATTCAATAAAGAATACAGTTGACAGTGATGAGTATTAAACGGTGCACCAGTAACAAAATCAATTGCTGCATGGTAAATAACATCCAGTTTGTGAAGGAGAGTTACTGAAGCTGATCTGTAAATGAAAACCCCGTAATCCAGAATTGGTAATATTGTTAATTTGACTAAATGCTGCTTTGAATAGTGCGTAAAGGAAGATTTGTTTCTGTAAAGAAAACCAATCCGGGCTTTAACCTTTTTGAGCAGTTCGTTTATGTGAGTTTCAAACATCAGTTTCCCATCTAACCAGATACTGAGATATTTGTAGCAGTCAACATAATTAATCTCAGTACCATCCAATGAGGAAATTTTAGGAGGAAACTCAACGTGTGGTAAATTCCTATTAAAAACCATACATTTTGTTTTATTAGTATTTACAACTACATGAAGATTGGTAAAAGCACTTTGTATGCTTAAAAAGCTGGCTTGCAGTGAAGAAAGTGCTGTATTCAAGGAAGAACTAAATGTATAAATGATAATATCATCAGCGTATAGATGTATGTAAGAATCACCTGCAGCAGAAGCAATATCATTAACATAAATGTTAAAAAGCGTAGGCCCCAATATGCTATTAAATAGTGATATTATGTGTGTCCATTATTTGTATGAAATATGTCTTGCAGCACTAATGCTTGATTAACAATGTTCGGTATTATAAATAATACTAAGCGATTTAGTCAAAAAAACAACTTTTTTGGCATAGCATTCAATTTATATTACAAAACTTTGCACGTATTCCTTTCGATTTGCTTTAGAACAAATAATTCATCGACGAGTCTAGTGGTTTACCATTAGATATATCCAAAATCAATTATATATCATGTTTAACAAGTTTTGAGACTTGCATCAAAGCCAGTTGTAGATTTCAGAATAAGTGTCCAAGGTAAGGCTACTCACAGCGGGGTACGTGAACTGGAGCTAACATCTTTAAAAAATAATCCCGAAAAGGTGCTATCCATATAAATAAACCACGTATTTAAAGTCTAACATGACACAACAGCAGTAGTATTTGTAAAACAACAGCGAGTTTGGCTCTCCACCGTGACACTTGTGAGATTTGCTTCAGGCGGAGTGATATATACTGTATGATACTGTTGAATATTGCATGACTGGAAAGACCTCTCAGCCAATTAGAATAGCGAACCAGAGTGAATTGTTGGGTTTGTGTGTATTTGTAAGCTTTCAGTTTTACAGCGATCTTGAATCTGTCCTATTTTCTTTATAGCATCTGTTTTTATAGTGTTAACATTGCTATCGTTTTCTCTCCCAGGTTTATACAGTATATATAGTATTCCCTCTGCTAAATTTTGCAAACATATGTACATTTAGTTTGATCAGTGCATTAAATTAAAGTAGATATTATTAGACGCTTCTGCTCTGGGATGCGTCTTTGAACATACCATGCTGTTCAGCAAATGCAGGAGTTTTGCATATCGCTTCTACACAGTCGCACACGTTTGAAAACCCCCTTTGATAGTTTCCCATTCAAATAGCATCGCTTAAGCAACAGAAGCTGAAACTCAAAGATATTGGCGGCGCTTGCTGCATCTGTTGACACTTTTACACAGCATGAATGAGATGTACAGTTAAAAACTGAAAGCGCTTCTGAAGAGCTATTCGCATTCATCTGACCTTTTCAATACAGAGGAGTGCTTGGTTTACTTTTGCTGAAATGGTATCTTAAACATTGAGTCTGTCAATATTCTCAGTCTTGTGCTGTGAGTTGCTGTGACTGTTTCTCTGTTTCCTGTGCGAGAGGTTGATGTTGCCTCAGGTCTTTCCTTGATAAATGTTTCCTGTGGGAGTGCCGTAATGGCGCTTTGGGTAAGATAAAATGTTCTATTGCATAGCATGTTGAAGATATTGTGTTGTGCATTAAGGGACTCATAAATAATGCAGCCGTTTATCCATTTCTTTCTTTTATATTAATGACGTGGCGTAAAGTGAGTTTATGGGCTGGTGTATTTCACTGGCCTGGTTATTGGTTTCAGCTTGACTGTAACTTCGAGAGGATGCTGACTCTAACGGTTTTTCTCATTTCAGTAAAAGAATGCTTAAAACTAGATCTGTTTACCTGAAAAGCAAGATTGCCAAAAAACTTAGTCAGCTACCCAAGACTACCTGCTTATATTATGCCAGAAATAAAGAGCCAAACATAAAATCTCCCACTTGTTTGGGTGCTTAAAGGCATACAGTAGTTTACCCTAAAACAGGCATGTCCAAAGTCCGGCCCGCGGGCCAATCACGGCCCGCAGTCAGATTTCATACGGCCCGCAGATTCCATCTCATAATGTGTTATTTATGGCTCGCTAGCTCTTTTAGAATAAATAAACCAAGGGAGAGTAACCAATAGCATTAGAGATAACAAGTAAACCAAGGCCCGCCCCAAGACAAAAATCGAAACAGTTTGGCGCAAGCAGAGAAGAGCCAGCGAGCGAGCGGAGAGAACTGAACGCGCGCGCGGTGCAGGCATGACCTCACTCGCGAGAGCGTACATTGTGCGCACAGATGATGATGTGCGCGAGGCCCGTTTCCTCGAGGTGGATCAGTTCAGCGCGCACGTGAAGATCTCGCGCTTAGGACTGTAATTTGCTCGCGATTCACTTTCTGTTTAAACATCACAGCTGCGCTCGGTTAATTTTGGCATTGGTTTGCCGCCATATATAATCTTCCTGTAGTTGTTATGCAAACTTTGGCTTCCTGAAAGACCTTTTAGAAGGCAAGAGCAAAATTCACTTTTTTTTTACTTTAATGATAACAGACCACTTTGCATTACTTATAACTCCTGTTTAAAATGTTCATGAGGCAAAGATAGATATCAAACTCATAGATATGTAAGGTATTCTATACAGTTTGTTCAATTTGATCTGACTCTCCAGATATGAAAGAAAGGCATAATTGTGTGTTTAGAGTTGTTCATGCCTGAGTGGCTTATATTTGGTTATATTGCCATTTGAAAAATAAAGGTAATTGTGACAATGAAAATAGTTTTATAACAGTGTGTATTTTCATGAAACTTTTGTGGTGAAAAAAATGTCAGAAGGAACTATTGGCCCCCGGGCATCTTCACTTTATCAAATTTGGCCCTCTTTGCAAAAAGTTTGGACACCCCTGCCCTAAAATGAAAATTTATTCACCTTTACTTTTTTCAAACTTTTTCAAAGATTTTCTTTCTTTTGTTGATCACAAGAAAATATATTTTGAAGATTTCTGACAACCTGTAATCGTTGACTTCTATAGTTTTTGTTTTCCTATAGGCTACAGATTTTCAGCAATCTTTAAAACATTTTCTTTTGTGTTTAACAGAAGAAACTCATTAAGGTTTGAAAGCACTTGGGGGGTGGGGTATAAACCCCATTTTTGGTAACACTTTATTTTGATGATCCATTTGAGTATCAGTATACTGTCTGTTTAATATCTGTTCATACAGACATTTAAATGACTATAAGAAACTTTGCAAGTACATGTCAACTTACACTAATCCTAACCTTAACCCCAACCCTAACCCCAACGTAACAGTCTACTTATAATCTAATGAGAATTAATAGACATAATTATTTTTATTTTATTTATTTTTGTATGGCTTGTTTGGTTGGTTGGTTTGTTGGTTGCTTGGTCGGTAGGTCGATTGGTTGGTCATTTGATTGATTGGATGGTTGGTTCATTGGTTGGTTGATTGCTTGGCTTGATGGTTTGTTTGTTGGTTCATTTGTTGATAGCTTGGGCAGTGCATATTTATTTACAAAAATTATTGGTATATCTTGCATTATAAGACATCTTTTGGATTTTGGGGATTTTTTATTATACAGCATTAACCTAAAAGCATAAAGACTTAGGGTTTTAACGCATTTCTATAAACTGGAAATTAATTATGCTTTATAAATGCAATAGATTTATTGAGAAATAAAAAACAGATAAGACACACAGGTGTTTGTTGGATTTTACAATATAATTCTGAAGAAAAATTTAAAGGTTTCCATCATTCAGTTAATACAACAGTATTAAAAAGAAAGCATTGTGATGTTCATTATAAAGAATATTTATTGTAGACATGCATCACATTTATTTAAAGATGTGTGATGTGAGAAGTGTGTGGTTTTCATGACACTGATTACAATAAATCAATAGCTTTTGAGATAATTAATAAAACATTCATTGTATTGCAAATAGTATGATAGATAGTATTACAAGGGTACATAACACAAACTCATTAAGGTAAATTTACATTTTCAAATACAACGCTTGATTTGTAGCAGCAACTGCTGGACATTCATAGATTGTTAGTCAGGATTCAGAATGCTTAATGTACGTAAGCATTAGCATATCCTCACTGCTAGATTTTTACCTCGTTTTCAGATTTTTAGGTTACACAGATTTCACTCAGCTAGTAAAAACGCCAACCTGCCTTCTGTAATCTTATCATAGGTCTATATATTAATGTTATGTGTTCTCACATATTCAACTCATAGTCTAATGGCAAATAATGCCACTTAATTTTAGAAGGGCTACATTTTACTCATACTTTGAGTAGTATTTAGAACAGATGCTTTTACTCTTTTGCTCGGCATTATTAATAGGTAATGATACTATTACTGGAGTATGGTTTTACAGTTCTCTTTTCACCACTTGTTAAAATGAAGTGTAGGACAAATTGAGTCCATAGGCACTGACAACCAAAATGACAGTTTTAGACTATAGGACTGTATGTGTGCAGGCGTGTTGTGTTTTATTTTTTTTACAAACATAACACAACATTTCAGCCATGTTAGTGGATCCATGTAAGCAGGGATCATTTTGACACCTTTGTCATATAAATTCCCCCTCAGAAAATGATGTTTTTGCATTTTAACCCCTCCATTGAGTTCACAGTGGGAGAGCGTTTCCGAGAGCTTGAAAGGCAAAGTGTGTGTTAAGGAGAAAGAGGTGTCAAATACCGCTGTGTTTACAAACGAATTGGTAATCTAAGCAGCTTTGCAGTCTGGAGAGAACAAATCACACTCCGGTTTATAGTGATCTGTTGACATACTCACACACACATGCTCTCTCACAGATGTACTGAAACATAAATCACAGATGGTACGCTGTACTGTATATGGCATGCATGTGTTTGATGGAGGGAGTGAATTTATGTGTTTGTGTCACACACATATCATATCCCTCATACCCTGCCGGATGTGCTGGAAGCAGTGAGAGCAGAGCATCAGTTATAGAGTTTCACCATGTTTAATACACTAATATTGGCACCTTTGGTAAATATGAGCAAAGATGGCTGGGAAAAATATCTTTATTGTTTGACCTTTTGATCCTTTAGTCATAATAGCAAACACAAATATTACAGAAAATATATTACTAAATCATCTAGGCATAAAAATAGTTTTCCTCCCTCAGGCCAACTTAAATAGCACATCAGTTGCTGCTTGTTTTTGTTACGGTCATAAACAATACTGTACTTCTGTAATATTTAAAACAAATCGTAATGTAAATACATATTTTATTTCTTATTTTTAAAGTTAAAGTTTAAAAATGGTCAGCAATACACATATTGCACATATATTTTCTAGATGTGTGACTGTGTACTGTATATATACACTGTATATATAATTTTATTGTTTATTTTAGTTCTTACTTAAGATCTTTTGTGTGCTCTTGTATCAGATATGTATGGACCATGAGTTGCGTTAAAGAACAAAAGAAGTTCCTTATTCCTCTGTTAAAGAAGCTTAAGGTTGCAATACGAATAATCATCCATGTGGGGAATAATGATATTTAAAAGGAGCAGTCAGAACTGGTCTAGAGGGATTTCTGTGAACTCTTGGAAACAGTTGGAAGATTGAAAATTTAGCCGTTCATCAGTAAGCCACTGCCAGCAAGAGGCTTTTCAAGGCTTCTTGGTCTAAATGCATGGCTGCAGAAAACATGTAACAGGAAAGGATCGAATTTCATTGACAACTTCACACACACACAGCACAGTTGTAGTAACAACCAAAAACCTTTGATAAATATATGTGTGCTACAGTAATTGGAAAGCCTATGATTTCATATATAAGTAAAATATAATATAAATTATACCACCTCTGATATTTCACTTTTTCGTACATCATCAACAATCACCATTCTCATCACATTCTTCACAATGGATAAAACAAAAAAACAGCTTTTGCAGTAACAGTTTATTGAGCTTTACAAAACTAGAAAATGGCTTTAAGACAATAGCAGAATGCAGGCAGTAATGAAGAGTGCACTCAGTTGGAAGTGTCATGAATATCTTGTCCCAATGCACTGTTTTGAGCATGAAAAAATCTCCAAAAACCACTGCTGGAGAATTACAGAAATGATCTGAGGGCTACTGGGTAATAAAGTCCCCAAAACTACAACCAGCCATCTCCTACTTCACCAAGTTTGAAATGCTTTCAAAAATGCAAAACTTCTGCTCTCTTTCAAAATTAAGTTCAGGGGTCTTTTCTTTTGGTAAATATTTTGAGTAAAATATTAAACAATAAAAAAAGTTATTATTTTTTCCCACAGCCTTCTTTGCTCGTATTTATCAAGGGTGTCAATATTAGCAGAGGGCGCTATATGCGAACTCCACTTTATTCAACACAGCATAGCTTGAGCTATTTCAACACCCTCATAAGAAAATCACCCATCAGGGAAATGTTTGTTTATCTTACCTCTGCTATACCTGTTCTTTATTAATATACATTTTCTTAAAATGCGTGCATATAGAGGATAGGAAAACAGGTTCAGTATAGATGTGACGTGACAAATTTCATATTTAGTGAAATATGGGTTATCCAAAATCAAGCTTCTTTTTTCTGTGATCCTATTTCTCCCTCATTCAACATCATTTCCTGTCTTTTCCCTCTTCTGCTGATATTCACACAGTTTGTGATACCACATCATTTCCTGCTTTCTCCCTCAGTGGTCAATTTAATAGATAGAAATGCTTTAATCCACATCTTAGGCCTATTTAGATTATTTAAGGGGGTAGATTGGGGGGGGGGGAGGGATTGTCAATTCTATTATTATATACCACTGTTACGGCCCAAAACCCAAAACTGGCTTGTGTAACGACAACATTAAGGTTTGAGCCGAACATATGAAAAGACACAAATATTTAAAATAATAAATTGACATCTCGTCAATAAATCTTTAATAATATTAAATCAAAAGTTAAAAAGAGACTACAAAAATATAAACAAATTATGTAGACAGGTAGGGCAGCTAAACAAAACAGTTCCCTGACTATAACTGCTTTTAATGGACAGATCTTACCTACAACTCCCGCAAAAGGAATACAAACAGGTGAGTCTTCCGAGCCGCTGCTTTCCTTTGCTAAACTAAATAAATAACAAAACGTGACTATGAAAAATAACATACACTACCTGCTACTAAAGTATCAAAATAAGCAAACTACTTAACACATTACGAAAGTATCAAAAAGTTAACGAAACAACAAAACATTGAACCAAACACACACACACACACACACGCACACACACACACACACACGCACACACACACATCTCTTCACCCCCTGCCCCCCACGCCGAAAAAAATAAAAAGCATATTAAATATGTCCTTCTGGAGCTGTTTCAATGTAAAAAAAAAACAGTTGAACGTTCAGTAATACTTTTTTACTGAATATTATTATTTACAAAAGAAAATTTAATAGATTACATTAGCATACAGCTTAGCTTACTAAAATTAGCTATTATAAAGAAATAGAATCAAGTTATCAAATCTCATTAATCTTTTCTTCACTGTATAACTTACACATTCTGATTAAAGAGCAACGAATGAATCTCATTTATTTAGATTTTTTGTTTGATTACATTAAATAACAGAGGTGTCACTTTAAAAATGCACACATCTAACACTATACTGAAGCATTCGATTGCTTTCCTCACGCTTTATGCTCATTTAGGATAAAATTAGTTGTGTTTAAAAAAAAAAAAAAACTCATAAGATCGACATCTTTAGATGTTATTATTATTGATTTTGTGTATATGTCTGTTCAAACACACACCCAAAACCCAGTATTCACTTTCGCTCTGCTTCTAATCGAGTGTACAGAATCCGTTTGGAAAACAACGTCTGTTTATCACTATGGAGCGCGTCTGACAGTCACACACCGCTTTATAACTGTTTTGAGGATTGCATAGGAGGAGAGACGGCACCTGTAATGAAAAGTACAGGGAATCCCGCCGTTTTTAAGTTTATTCTAAAGTGTTTCATGCCTAAATAAAACAAAAACACAGATCAGATTCACATTTAAAAGCAAGGGGCGGCAAAGGGCAGTATGGGTTGCGTATAGGGAGGATCGGCTCTTTAATGTTTATTGACACTCGTCGGAGATTGACTGAAAATGCAGGAGAAATACCGGAAAATATCTTTTTTCCAGGAAGATAACGGGATAGAACTGTAAAATACAGGAGAATCCCAGGAAAAACGGGAGGGTTGACAGGTATGCTTATATACGGAGAATCCCCAGTGATGTCACCAGTGCCATCCAATCCTTGACAAGCTGCTAGAACACTCCACCTACTCAAACAAGCGCACAACCACATAGCAAAAATAAAATAAATAAATAAAAACACACCTGCGTAACAACCATACTTTGTACTTATTTATTTATTTTTTTGAAAAGTCTTGGAAATGAAATAATTCATTAAAAATATTAATTTATTATTTATAATAACAGTGAACTATTGCTTAATAAAGTTATTTTCCTAGGTTGGAGTGTCAATTACTAGTTATAAATCATGTATTAATGGATTATTATTATTATACTATATTATTTATAACCTCAGTGTTTACAGTTTTTGGGGATTTAACTACTGTCACCTGTCTTGTACATACTACATCCTCAGATCCTACAAACATACTTCCAATCAAACATCCAATCAAAATTAATGGTGGTACAATAAAAACCGAGTGCATTGTTTCCACAAAGCAACAGCGACAAAAAAGACAGACAGTCTTCTGTTCTGTGTTCTTTCTACTGATTTCTTGCGTTTATCCTCCACCCACTCCTTTGTTCCTCTCCTAAAGCTCCGTAGCATCATTGCCTTTGGGTGATTGCCCTCCATAATGACATTCTGCTCCACAGAGCACAAAAGTGAGAGAGAAACAGATGATTCATGCCTCTGTTCTCTCTTGTCCCCTGCTTTAATGTGTCCTGTTTGCTGGTCTCCAAAGCCTGTAGCCGGCCGAGCCCTGCTGAGTCCCTCGGCCTGTCTTTAGAGCCGCTGCATGCTGGGAAAGAGAGCAGAGCCTGCAAATGAAATGTCCAGAATCCAGCTCACAGGGATAGACCTTCTCAAGAAATGACAGGCTCTCAAACAGGAGCACACAGGAGCAGTGCCCTCCACTTAGATTGACACCCTTAATAGATATAAGCAAAGAAGGCTGTGGTGGGGGAAAAAAATCACTATTTTTTGTTGAACCTTTGATCGTTTGCTCAGAAAATTATTATTATTATTATTATTATTATTATTATTATTATTATTATTAT
>CAIGQQ010031737.1:0-16059 GCA_903798035.1 Danio albolineatus
CCCATACACACTCATTCATACACACACACACACACACACACACACACACTATGGCCAGTTTAGTTTATTCAATTCACCTATAGCGCATGTGTTTGGACTGTGGGAAACCCGAGCACCCAGAGGAAACCCACACCAAGACGGGCTGGTCTAAGTATTTCAGAAACTGCTGATCTACTGGGGTTTTCATGCACAACTGCAAATGCCTTGTTGATGCCAGAGGTCTGAGGAGAATGGCCAGACTGGTTCCAGCTGATAGAAAGGCAACAGTAACTCAAATAACCACTCATTACAACCGAGGTCTGCAGAAGAGCATCTCTGAACGCACAACACGTCCAACCTTGAGGCAGATGGGCTACAGCAGCAGAAGACCACACCGGGTGCTGCTCCTGTCAGCTAAGAACAGGAAACTGAGGCTACAATTCACACAGGCTCACCAACACTGGACAGTAGAAGATTGGAGAAACGTCGCCTGGTCTGATGAGTCTCGATTTCTGCTGCGACATTCGGATGCTCGGGTCAGAATTTGGCATCAACAACATGAAAGCATGGATCCATCCTGCCTTGTATTAACGGTACAGGCTGGTGGTGGTGGTGTAATGGTGTGGGGGATATTTTATTGGCACACTTTGGGCCTGTTAGTACCAATTGAGCATCGTGTCAACACCACAGCCTACCTGAGTATTGTTGCTGACCATGTCCCTCCCGTTATGACCACAGTGTCCTTATCTTCTGATGGCTACTTCCAGCAGGATAACGCACCATGTCATAAAGCACAAATCGTCTCAGACTGGTTTCTTGAACATGACAATGAGTTCACTGTACTCAAATGGCCTCCACAGTCACCAGAGCTCAATCCAATAGAGCACCTTTAGGATGTGGTGGAATGGGAGATTCACATCATGGATGTGCAGCCGACAAATGTGCAGCAACTGCATGATGCTATCACATCAATATGGAGCAAAATCTCTGAGGAATATTTCCAGTATCTTGTTGAATCTGCGCCACGAAGGATTAAAGCAGTTCTGAAGTAAAAAGAGGCTCCGTTACTAGTAAGGTGTACCTAATAAAGTGGCCAGTGAGTGTATATGGATGTAGACATATATATTAACAGGCAAGACTCAAAGTTCCAGATGAGCTTGTTATTAGTTTCAGTGATTGTAATCTGGTATTAACATAACTCATGATTATTATGAGTGACCAATCAGAATCAAGTATCCCAGAGAGCCGTTTTATACAACACAATAGCAACCAGCTCTTGCTAATAACCCCTGCTCAGCTTAACTAAACATCTTGAACTTAAAATAACCCGAATTTGTCCTGAAAGCACAGACTGACTTTAATTATTAGGATGAAACATTTTTTGCGTCTACTCATATAATGCCTGAAGCTGGTTTGCTGTACGTTTCTGTTCTCAACGTTTTGTTTTTACAGGGTAGCACTTGATCTCTTTTATGTAAGATCAGTGAATAATGGATTACTCATGACCACTTTGAATAAACATTTTGCTAAGCTGTGATCCTTAATCTATTAGCCTGCAAGCCCAGACACACTGGCACAAGCAGCACACGCATAACAGCCTGGTCAATTTGCTGCCTCCAGAGCTCAATCATGAATTTAATGGGATCATTACTGGCCTGTTAATGTAGACACGCCACAGCTCGGCCACACGGTTCCTCCCATGACCAACTAAACAAACCGACTGAGCACTTTCCAGAGATGTTGCAGGACTGGATGTATACGGTACATACAGTTGAAGTTGAAGCCCTCCAGAGAATTTTTTCTTTTTCAAATATTTCACAAATGGAAAGAAATTTTCACAGTATTTATTATACTATTTTTTCTTCTGGAGAAAGTCTTGTTTGTTTTATTTTGGCTAGAATATAAGCTTTTTAATTTTTTAAAACCATTTTAAAAGTCAAAATTATTAGCCCCTTTAAGCTATTTTTTCCCCGATAGTCTACAGAACAAACCATGGTTATACAAGGACTTGCCTGATTACCCTCAGGGCCGGCCCTGTACATTTGGGGGCCCTAAGCAGAATCATTTTGGGGCCCTACCTTGCTCTATATAGTGGAGTATTGCCATTGCAAACCAGCCCACAACGATTTTATTTGCTTATTAAATACAATCAACGAAACAGAAAAGTAAAGCCTGATTTATTCTACTTAATAACTGTCCGAATGATTTGCACCACTGTTTTTGTCAACTACCAGCTTCAAAAATGAAGGATTCAACTTTAATAAAGGGGCCTGTGATTCCTACTTTGCATCCTTTTTGAGTGTTTAAAGCATATTATTAAACATTTTAGCAAACATATCGAAGATTCTATAAAAGATTTTTATTTATGTATTTATTTATTTATTTTACATACAATGAAATGAAACTGAACAATAATTAATTAAATGCATTACTTAGTTTTAAAATATACATTCTGAACTCATTAAAAACACAAAAAAATATAAAAACGTTAATGCACAGATTGATCCATAAATAATAAAATATTAATTAAAAAAGGCAACAAATACTGGTTTAATAGTAATAGCCAAACACAAACTTTATTATTCCCTGATTTGGTCTCCTTCCCTGTTCCTTACATTTGAGATGCAGGGTCCAGAGCTTATATTAAACTATAAGTCAGACACAGGGAAAGTTTCTTTCCTCAGGCCATCTACCTCATGAACAGTTCAATATTTTTCCTATTGTGCAATAAACGTGCAATACTTTCTCATACGCACTACTTCTTACGCATTTGTACATAGCACCTTATAAACTGTATATTTAGAACTAATCTTTTTGGACTGACTGCATCTCTGTTTAATGTCTATCGTCTATTTTTTTTTTTCATATTTATTTTGTGTTGTCACTTGTCACTTTATGTACACTGGAAGCTTCTGTAGCCAAAGCAAATTCTCTGTGTGTGGAGCACACTTGGCAATAAAACTGATTCTGATTTGTAGTTACAGGTACTGCTTACTAACATTTATTAATGTACATTTAATGCTTAACAGATAATGAACTCACTATTTGCTAGTGCTTAATAAATGATTCATAGTGTATAGTTATTATAAAGTGTTACCAAAATCAGTTATTAAAAATGAGTTATTAAAACTTATTATGTGAATTAGGTGGAATGTTTTTCTGAGAAGTTTGCATCTGCGTGTGTATATATCTGTCTGTCTGGTTCTTGGATCTGATTGGCTGATAGCCGTGCAATATTCTGTAATAACAGCACTAGTACAGCCTCTTCATCTTTGTGTATTACTCCACCTACACTGTAAAACCCAAATAGTTGAGGTAACTCAAACCATTTGAGGAAACCAATTGCAACAAACCATTTGAGTTCAACACCTAATCCTAATGAGTTTTGTGAACTTACTCCATTTGAGTAAACGAAGCAATCTGAGCACAGTAAAACCCAATAAATGAATAGAACTCAAATCAACTGAGTACTGTAAAACCCAATAAGTTAAGGCAACTCAAAATGTTTGAGGAAACCGACTGCTGCAAACCGTTTGAGTTAAAAAAAAATCCTAATGAGTGCTGTGAACTTAATCCATTTGAGTAAACGAAGCAATTCGAGCACAGTAAAACCCGATAAATGAAGAGAACTCAAACCAACTGAGTACTGTATAACCTAATAAGTTAAGGCAACTCAAAATGTTTGAGGAATCCGACTGCTACAAACCATTTGAGTAAAAAACTAATCTATGAGTACTGTGAACTTACTCCATTTAAGTTGAAGTAATGCGGTATTTAATTAACTCATTCCCTTCAACACTGAGTTCAAAACTCTTTTCAAATGAGTAGAATTAACTTTCAGTAAATTTTGAGTTCACTCCACTCATTTCATTTGATAACGTTGACTGTTGGGTCTTACAGTGTACATAGACAGTGGATCAATAAACTCACTACAGTTTAACAAATATTGCAGCTGTTGGACACCATATTGTACTTCTGAGGCTATTTTAGGCGAGAATGTTGTTGTTTAGATTACAACTATGCAGTTTATCTATAAGGACAGTGCTTATTTGAAATATTTATAACTTCTGAGATTCAACGTCGGTCATATTGAGCAGAGCAAAGACAGTTGACGTCCCGCCACAAGATGGCGACAGAGACTGCATAATAAGCCCTTAGGGCAGAAAAACTATGCATAAATTTCAAAAACTACAGCTGATCAAATCATTATAGAACAGGTGAGTGACATTCTAAGTCGATCTCTCTCTTTAGTATGGTGTAGTGCAGTATTTATACCATAGTAATCTGCTAGTGTTTGCTTTGCTTTGACTTTTTCTGGGTTAATTATTGTGATATTCTTATTGCAGTAGAGAAATAATGGGAAATGTCTCTAGACTGATGGTATTTCATGCCGTTCAGCCTTAAAATGTGAGCAAAATCACGTTTTTTCATCACTTTAGACATTACGCTAGAGAATCATTCAAATACTAGCTATAAAGTGACGTTGGTGAAGTTGGGTACAGAATGGCTTCTGTGGATGTGAATGAATGGCGGAAGAAAGTAGTTCCTCATGCAAAAGGATTTTTGAGACTCTCCGTGTTTGATTTTCTGTCTTACATACACGATTATGCCATCGAACTGTTGTATAAATGCTATATCACACTCATAGCGGCAAGATATGGCTGTGTATTGTCACTAGTGGGACACTAAGGCACTCAGCCTGTGGCCTCGAGCCAATGCATGCCTTCCACCAGTGTCGATATACAGCCATATCACACTGCTACTCATAAGATATTGCTAATAATTCTGACTTCAACCTTACCTTCGAATCTTCTTGACTGTTTCAGATCCCCCTGCAAGAACGGCGGTCTGTGTGAGGATCTGGGTGGTTACGCTCCAGAACTGTCCTGTCGATGCCTTGCCGGATTCACCGGCGCCCGCTGCGAGACCAACATGGATGACTGCCTGATGCGCCCCTGTGCCAACGGTGCCACCTGTTTGGACAGCGTGAACCGTTTTTCCTGCCTGTGCCCTGCTGGATTCACAGGCCGTTTCTGCACCATCAATCTGGACGACTGCGCCAGCCAGCCCTGCCTAAACGGAGGACGCTGCATAGATCGAGTCTCCAACTTCCAGTGCTTCTGCCCTCCAGGATTAACTGGGAGAACTTGTGAGTTGGTATCCGAGTCTCCGATTAAGCCTGAACAAGACTCACACATCAGGTTGAACCGCTCTCGTTGGACGACACCAAGTGGAAACGAAGGACGCTCGCTTAAGATCTCGTTTAAGACTCCGGCCGGTGCAGAAGGGCTGTCGGAGTTTCAGCTCATAGTTCTGCTGGTTTTGGGAGGGATGACGCTGGCTGTGGTGGGATTAACAGCTGGTTTGGTACTGCGCGGGTATTTCCAGGACCGATCGGCTAGCTGTCAGTGCAGACCGGCTCACCGGACACAGAGGATACACTCGCAACAGGAGTGCAAGATCAGTTTCCTCCAATCTCCAGAGAAGAAGAGGCTAAACACTGATGTTATTTAGCCGGAGATACAGTTGAAGTCAGAATTATTGAACAGAGAACACATTTCTGAACATAATATTTCTAATAACTGATTTATTTTATCTTTGCCATGATGACAGAGATTAATAATTGACTAGATATTGTTTAAGATACTAGTGCTCAGCTTAAAGTGACATTTAAAGGCTCAACTAGGGTAATTAGGCAAGTCATTCTTCAACGATGGTTTGTTTTGTAGACAATCGAAAACAAAATACTGCTTAAGGGGGCTAATAATATTGACCTTAAAATGGTCTTTAAAACTTAAGAACTGCTTTTATTCTAGCCGAAATAAAACAAATAAGACTTTCTCCAAAAGAAAAAATATTATAGGAAATACTGTGAAAAATTCCTTGCTCTGTTAAACATCATTTGGGAAATATTTAAAAAAGAAAAGGAGGGCTAATGATTCTGACTTCAACTGTACCACACATGTGCTCTTGGTGAAGTTAAAGACACCTCAAAAAGACGGATGAATCTGAGAGTTGGTCGATGGATGAAAGTGCTCATCATCCAGAGTGATTGCTCAGAAATTAAGAAACAATTAGTTCTTTTATTTAATTTTTTAAATGACAGATGCCAGGCGTGTGCTGCTGAGGGATCATTAGAGTATTTAGAGTCAGCATGCAATCAGTTTTGCTTAAACTAGGGGTTGGATAGATAGAATGGAGTAGTTTTTTATAGAGAGAAAAGCGTTTCTACAGGTGGTTTATCAAGCCCACTCACCTGTGTGAGACACACTTCATTAACGCACAATGGGGTTTCTTTTTTTTAGATATGGGGTGATTGTAAGAAAGTGTCTGGTGCAAAACTGGTGCAAGTGTTGGTTTAAGTGAAAGATGAAAGAGTGTGTTTTCTACAGGTGGTTTGTCAAGTCCACTCACCTGTGTGAGGCACAGTCAGAACTGCACAATTTTTTGATGTCGCAATGTAGTGGTTGGGGAAGGGGGGTAGGATAAAGGCTGATTTTTTACTTCTGCATAGAGCGCACTCGTATGGTCCGCTGCAGCCATCGAGCGGTCGGATAGCCCTTGCCGTGGCTGACACCGACGCTGTCACGCACCTCTTAAAAAAATGTAGCTACACGATGCATAGTGCAAGCTCTGATTGATCGAGCAGTTGCATAGCCCTTGCCGTGGCTGATGCTGTCACGCACCTCTTAAAAAAATTTTGCTACACGACGCATAGTGCAAGCTCTGTGATTGATCGAGTGTAGGTGGTGCTGACAGCCGCGAGCCCAAATTAAGTTTTAACTAAATTTAAGTTTTTCTAAATTGAGCCAAACTGTTGTTTTGTGTTTACCTTATATGATTAAAGTTGTTGCACGTCCGCCAGTTCCTACCTCTGACATTTTAGCTACTTGTAACGTTCAGAGAAAACAAAACACCCGTGAAGAAGCTCTATTGCAGAGCAACACAAAAAGCATGCAGAAGTATAAATGCACGGCAACGTGCAAGGCAGGTGCTGTGGGTCACGACGATCACTCGATGCAGAAGTATAAATCAGCCTTAACAGTGGTTTGCTGTGTAGATAATTAGGCAAATAATACTGATATTTTAATAATAAATTAATAGTAATAGAATAATATATAAAAACAAAGTAGAGAATTAATTAACAAGACAAAATAGACTAAGGAAATGGTTCCCCTTTTCTTCAGGGCGCTTTGGTCATTTTGAATACAAGTACCACTTTTCATGATTCAAAAAACTTTTTTTTCCAACACCCCTCTCTCTCTCTCTCTCTCTCTCTCTCTCTCTCTCTCTCTCTCTCTCTCTCTCTCTCTCTCTCTCTCTCTCTCTATATATATATATATATATATATATATATATATATATATATATTTGTCAAGGTATGAAGGTAAGATAGATTGCAGTATCATGACGACTCTGAAATGCAGGGGAGCGCGGGGCACAAAGTAACACGAGGTAAAATGTAACACAGAGTTTTAAGGTATTTGCTCAGGGTTATCCATAGCATGATTCCAAGGTTTTCACCACAGTGTCGGCAGACATCTTTCTGCCAATTATTGAATAAGTTCAACGAAATTTAGATGAGAAACACAGAAGAAAACATTTTTGCAGCTTAAAATTATTTTTATTATAGTCGATATTTTTTTATTTAAAGAAAATCTGTGAAAGTACGTGAGTAAAATCTTATATTGTTGTGATCACCGTATTAGGTTAGGCTAAAAGATGAACCATTTTCAAAGATGTAAAAAACACACCGCAACTGCTAGCCAGTTTTGAGGAAAACACGACAGAGCGGGGTTAGTTGTAACAGGGTGTTACAATAAAGCCACACACTGTTGGACGCCATTTAAACTAACAAAATATTTTTTAGAATTTTGAGGGTAATATTGGGATTTTTTTTATAAAAATGTTTTTTAATAGAATTTAAAAATATATATATATATATTTTATTGCTAATAATGCAAATAAATGCATTGTATAATAATGGATAAATGGAAAATAAAGCAAATCCAAATGTTTTTATTCAGTAAATAAATAAACAAACATACTGTGCTATGTAGAATAAAAAATAAATTGAGCCAAGTACTGAGGAAATAGAGCTACTATTTAAAGCAGTGGTTCTCAAACTTTTTTCACCAAGTACCACCTCAGGAAAAAAAAATGTCTTTCCAAGTACCACCATAATAACCGGTATTGACGTACAATAGCAGTAGGGATAATTAAGCAGCTACAGCAAAAGCAAAGCCGATTAATTCTTCTAATTAACAATATTTATTGTTTCTCAGCCACTTAAATACACGGTTTAGCCTATTAAAATTTTATGATGACAATTTTCTGATCACATCTGTGTTAAAAGCGTGTTCATATTTTAACTTTAATTATTCAGCGATTCCTCCGTGTACCACTAGAAGGAAGCTTGCGTACCACAGTTTGAGAACCACTGATTTAAAGTAAACAGAAATTAAATTAACAGTGTGAAATATCCCTTTATAAGCATGCGTTACAACTAACCCGCTGTCTGTTACAACTTACCCCACTGGAGGGGTAAATTGTAACACTTTTTCTCCAGGCACGTTTGGCAATACTGCACAGAAACCACAGGTCTGGCGATCATACAACCACTGCTCATTTATAGGAGAGTCTTGTGTGTTGTTGGTAAAAAACAAATGGTTTGTCTAACCCCATTACTTCGTTCATTATTTGGCCAAAACCAATAAGTGTTACTTTGTGCCCCGCTCTCCCCCACATGCTCTGGGAACTGTTTGTTGATGTACTCAAAGAGTATAGTATTAACACTAACGGGCTGCATGTAAAATAAAGCGAAGCACTGAAACGCTCAATAGATCAAACTTCCACGATGTAAGAAAGTAGTCCTGTATTTATATATGTAGTCAAGCCACGTTACTAGATAGAATCATTTTTTAATTATCATTTGTGTAGATGTTTTTGCCAAGTGTTCAAACTGTAAGATATTTCAATGTGAGTGTGTATATGCCAATTGAGTATGCTGTGTTTAACGAACACTATTGAAAATGTAACATTCGCTTGAACATTATTGTGATGAGCTGTTTAGCTTGTAATATCAATTTAGCGGGAGCGATTATTTTTGCGACACTTAAGAACACTGATGGTAATGTATCATTAATGTAAATAGGACTTATTTATGTAATTTATTGTCGAAATGTAAAGTTGTTTTTTATCGTCATGTGTATTTTTATACAGAAGTGTGTGTATTAAAGTTTTTAACTGTGTAACAATGTTTACATTCATTTCTCTCACTGAATATCAGGCCCAGATTAAGAATTCAAAGACCCCTGGGCACATCGGGCCCCCTACCCGGCAGCACCCCTATAGTTGAATTAAAAAATAAGATCAATGTAATATTTTTTAGTAAAATGAATCTATGTATTGACAGTATGTTTAAAATAAATGATATTTAGAACATATATTTCTAGTATACAGAGATTTTACTTATTTTAAAAAGATTGAATGCACACTTTGATAAAAAAATTATGGTTTTTAGTTCACTGAAGCAGTACTAAAATATATATTTTAAAGGGTATTCGTTGTACATTCAAATGAGTTATATTAAGATGTCATTACATTTAACACCAGGCGGAAAATAACTGTTTATAGAAAATTTTAAATAACTATTTAGCTGCTGTCAAATACACATATGAAATAAGCTAAACCTGATTAAATACCAACGAGCCACATTTTCGTTACTTTCATTTTTAAACAAAAATATTTACTTTCTATTAAGAATAAATGTATTTCCGATCTGATGTGTAATGGGGAAAAAAAGAAGAATGAGTTCATCAGACGCTGTATTTGAACTGTTGATCCATCGCGTCAAACTGTTTTGCCATGCGCTTTATGAGCTATGCCACTCACACAGCTATCAATATCGCTCTTTCGCTTCAATGGCTTATTCCAACGAGATGTGTTATTTGCACTTAGCCTACATAGACACTCCAAAATCGGCATTTCTTCCCCCCTTGTAGGGGCCCTTAAATGCGCAAGGGCCCCTGGGCCTGTGCCTATAATGCCCATTGGTTAATCCGGCCCTGCTGAATATTGATTATCAAGTTTTTGGTAAGAAACGAGCTGATTTTGTCACAACTGTTTGAGAAATGAACAATTTAGAAATATTTTATGACGGTTAAGCTTGTAATAAAATGATCGAAGTCCTAATTTATTTTGCACATTATGAAAGTAGCAGTACAAAAAAAGACAACAAGTGACCCCTGGTGGACAATTCAGTATAATGATGGTCTGTGTTTCCCAGCCCTGGGCAAGGAGGCATCACTGAAGCCTGGAGACCTCCATTTGGGAGGGATTACACCGCAAGTAGGTTGGGTGACCTCCAAGTGGAAGGAACTTAAACCACAAGTAGGTTGTGGTGACATTAAAACACATCAGCTTACTGTGAGGTTAGGTTTAGGTGTAGATGTTAATAAAACACAACACAATATTGGACCGTGTCATGCATGATCAGTGGTGGAAAGAGTACTGAAAAAGTAAAAAAAAAAAATGTAGTGCAAGTAGAGTAAAAGTATCTGTTGTCAATATTACTCAAAGTATGAGTAAAAAATAGACCTTTCAAAGTACTCAAGAGTAGTGAGTATTGTACCGTGTTGTAAAAGCTGATGCATTTACATGTAATATGTGGATGTGTGTAAACGTAACATTAAGTAGTGCATTTAGTTATTGCCCAGCAGGCAAACAACGTCATAAGACGTTAATATTAGGTTAGATTAAGGTTGTGATAAAAAAAAAAAATAATAATAATAATAAAAAATTAAAGTCAAGATGTCAGGTGACCAAAATTCAATGTCTAGCCAGCGTCTAAGGAAAACAGTATTTTGATGTCCAATAACGTCAAATGACGTTGATATTTGTTGATCTTAGGTTGTGTTGGAAAGGGACCAAAATCCAACGTCGAGCCAACATCTTATACCAAAGTCATATTGATGTTTATTCGTCAGGTATGGCAACCAAAATACAACCTCTAATAGATGTCATAGTGGTAACGCCCACACAACATCAAGCTGTAACATCATTAGACGTTTTAATTTTAGGTTGGACATTAATGTCAACCTGATTTTCAATACAAAACAAAATGCAACATCCCCACGACGTTGGGGTACAATGTTAAGTAATGTAAAGATTTTCTTGGACACTTTTAATGCTTCCAAAGAGTTTGCTGCTATTATAAATCGCCCATGTCTTGAGGTTGTTCATTATGAAGCAATTTACCTGATTGCGATTTATTTGATTGTACTGAAATCACAGGACTGATTTCTTTAATCCCCATAGACAGGAATAAATAAAGTAGTGATTGCAGGTTCAGGGCAAGTAGTGGAGTAAAAGTACCAATACAGCTCTAAAAATGTACTCAAGGCAAAGTAAAAGTACATATTTTTGAAACTACAATTTATTTATTTTTAAATTGCTATTTCTGAGAAAAACTACTCTATTACTGTATTTTGAGTATTTGTAATTTAATACTTTGAATAAATAAAAACTCCAGGATTGCACTACCCACTTGCAGCTGCGTCCGACCTTAATACCCTTCTCGCTCTGGGCACACCAGCAGCTCCCATTTTAGTCTCTTCTACTGGTGTATGTAGAAAAAACATATTAATGCTAAACGTAGCTCCTAACTCACCAAACTAGGTGAAAATCTTACAAGTAATGGCTGTGTCAATTCTAAATTTAGGACACGTAGAAATAAACTGAAGAAATAGATTTTAAAAATGCTCTCTGAATTTAGCGTTTTTATATACAGTACTTGTCAAAATCTATATTTAAAAGCATTTAAAAATGTACTAAGAAAAACCTTTTCTAAGAAAATGCATTAACTTGTAACATTGGGTGAACAAAATATTTAAAGGGCACCTATAATGCAAAATATGCTTTTTGAAAGCTGTTTTTATAGAAATGTGTATTGGTATTTACACTTCCTGACAAAAGTCTTGTCAAAATAATAACTTGACTTCTAGTTGATCATTTGGAAAAGTGGCAGAAGGTTCATTTTTCTCATGAATCATGAACTGCATCCCAATCATCAAATACTGCAGAAGATCTACTGGAACCCGCATGGACCCAAGATTCTCACAGAAATCAGTCAAGTTTGGTGAAGGAAAAATCATGGTTTGGGGTTACATTCAGTATGGGGGCGTGCGGGAGATCTGCAGAGTGGATGGCAACATTAACATCCTGAGGTATCAAGACATTTGTGCTGCCCATTACATTACAAACCACAGGAGAGGGCAAATTCTCCAGCAGGATAGCGCTGCTCCTCATACTTCAACCTCCACATCAAAGCTCCTGAAAGCAAAGAAGGTCAAGGTGCTCCAGCATTGGCCAGCCCAGTCACCAGGCATGAACATTATAGAGCATGTCTGGGGTAAGATGGAGGAGGAGGCATTGAAGATGAATCCAATGGATCAACTAGACGTCCAGTTATTATTTGTTATTCCTAAAACTAAAACAGGAACATGAAAGAAACGTTCTAAAAGCAACTCAAACATCTCAATCATGTTATTGCCTTTAATTATCAATTAATAAAATGATGAGTGATCATTAATTTTACAAAAAATGTAAGTTCACAGATTCATCATTTGCACTGCTACATAAGTATAAATTGAGAAGAGTACATTTTGATTTTATTCCGACTTCATGGGTTTTCATGAACTGATGCATTAATCTAAACTATAAAACTAAAATAACCCAAAGCACTGGTCCTCAATGCTGTTTACGGTAGCTGCCAATAGTTTGACAGTTATGTATCAAACAAATTTCATTGACTAACATACAGTGATTTGGGAGTCATTTGTGACTCAAAGCAACGTCAATTTGTCGTTCAGCGAAACCAGATTTATTCAAGAGCAAGTTACACTACACTGCATGTGTTTAATATGCATTTTTCAGTACAAATGCTTACCAAAGCAGTCCTGTTGATTATTTAAACAAAAAGAGCAGCACATAGGACTTGTGATGATCAGCTGCTCATCAGTTCTTAGTGAGAGTATCAAAATATTCCTCCAAGATGCTCTCCACTTCGTCCTCTTTGTAGTCCTGTACTTGGAAGAGTGGTTTGGTTGACGCACCTCTAATCATGGCGGACAGCACTGGAGATGATAGAGATGATGAAATCATAGTGATCGGGATATCTGTTTGATTATATAAAGCCTGGCAAGAGCAATACCTTTTCCAGAAGAAGGTCTGAAGAGACAGAGGATCCTCTTGTTCATTGCCACAGCTCGGCCCAGTTCATAACCGACACCTAAAGATGGCTGCGTCACTTCTGCTACTATCACTGATACAGAGACAAAAACAGCACTGGTTACTCGGTGTAAAGGTCTGTTCACATGCCTGATCGGCAGGATAACTATAAAGATCACAATCAAGTCCTAAAAATCATTCTGAATGCAAACAGGACTTCCACAGGTATCATCAAGTGAAATTTAAGACTTTTAAAAACCTTATTAAAGGGCCATGAAAGGTGAAAATTGTATATATTTGATCTCTCATACCATACCGTCAGACATGGTCAGCCACTGCACATCCCGATCATGAATGGCTTTATCTCCATCTTCACCTGCATCATGGACACACTATTAGTGCTGCCTGTGATCATCTGTTAAAGGTGCAGTATGTAGGACTGACACTAGAGGGTGACATTTTTTCGAGGACGAAAATCATCTTTGCTTGTAATCACGGGATTGGGACGGTACAGGATTAAAGAGTTAACGGGAGCAGACGAGAACGGGATTATACTAATAGGAACATGACAAAAAAGAAAGAAAATGCACCGCCATTTTGTAGTTTTCTTTTAAAATGATTACAATGTAACGCAATAAAAATAACTACACGACCCAGAAGCCATCAGTGCTGGAAGGAGCTAACGTCCGATGTGGTGAAAAAATTATTTGCTGCGCAAAGTCAGACGTAATGAAATGTCCATTAAATTAACAGAGCTACTCGGGAAGTTGGAAATATTCGCTCCTCCTAAACAATTCTCAAAACAGCCATAAAGTGGTGCGTGACTTTCAGCTGACGCGTCCGCAGTGATAAACAGACGCTGTTTCCCAAACGGATTCTGTACACTCGATTAGAGGCATAGTGAAAGTGGACACTGGGTTTTGTGTTTGTGTTTGAACACACATATACACATAATTAATAATAATAACATCTAAAGATGTCTATTTTGATGAGGTTTTTTTTCAAACACAAATAACTTTTTCCTAAATGAGCATAAAACTTTAGGTAAGCAATGGAATGCTTTCATTATAATTATATGTGTAAACTTCTGTTATTTATAACAGTGACACCTTTGTTATTTAATGTAATCAAACAAAAAATCTAAATAAATGAGATTCATTCACTGCTCTTTATTCAGAATGTGTGAGTTATACAGTGAGGAAAAGATGAATAAGATTTGATAACTTGATCCTATTTCTTTATAACAGCTAATTTTAATAAGCTAAACTGCTTGCTAACGTATTCTATAAAATTTTATTTTGTAAATAATAATATAAAAAAATATTACTGACTGTTTAACTGTTTATTTACTTTGAAACGGCTCCAGAAGGACATATTTAATAAGTTTCTTTTAAAATCTTTTAAAATCCCTTATTTTCACATGCCAATGTTGACAGGTATGAGTGCGGTTGAATGACTGTACAAATATGGCGGCGCTATTGACGCACGCTCAGGGTCAGTATGCGACATCTAGTGTATATATCTATGGCATTGTTTTTCAGATAAACACGTACGTTCACATAGCACGTTTCTTAAATATCTGCAACCATTAAAACCTATTATGGTATTTTTATGACTTAGAAGAGTTGAAAACTTACATACAGCACCTTTAACGTTGTTTTAATTTGTTGTAGGATTACAATTTTTAATAAGATGTGGAAAAAAACAGTACAAAGAGAAAGACCTAGAACATGTCGCGCATTGATTTCAGAGATTGAAAGTGAGTGATTTACCCTCGTCAGACAGGCTGTCATAACTCACATGCTCGGTCAAAACCTTGCCGTACTGCTGCAACTTCTTCACTATAGTCTGGTAAATAACCACGTCCTGTCGCCCTCCCCGAATGCTTCCGCAAAAGTATATGTTCATAATTAGCAGGTGTCCTCGTCTTTCTGCAGTAATACAAGCGGGGTTTTCTCAGAGTCAGCAGCAGGACAGCCTTCACGGGAAGTTCAGATGAGCTGCAGGTCATTTCCCGCGCAAACACACTCTCACACACACGGAGAAAAGCGCCACCGTGCGGCAGCTTGTATATTACAACACTTCATGATGTTTTCATTTCTTATAATTAACTTAAAAATAATCACTCATCCTTAAATCTGCTTAATTAGAGAAGAAAAAACGATAAAAAGAAATATAATTTAAATGTATTATTTATATTAGGCTACTTATAGTTTGTCATATACAAAAATATACACAGAAAAGAGAAAATAACACAAAAAAGATGAAGTTTAAATATTTAAAAATCAAACAAAAGATGACTAGATGACAACAATTGCTTCATTCATTCCACAATTCATTCATTTATTAGTTCGTTAGTTCACTGTAATATGAAATAAACATTAAGGGATTACAACAACAATACGTCACATGCACATATAAATAAAGCTATATTAAACTTAAAAATAAATGTATTTTTAATGATTTTTCTATTTATTGGGAAAGCCTAACTACAATTATTGCTCATAGTTACTTAATATACTGAAAAAAATATTTATGCCTCAATTAAATTAAGCATAATTCAATTTAGTTCATTTAAACCATTAATTTAGTTGATTTTAATAAATACATTTTAATTGGTTTTAAGTAAATTAGATGTGTTTTGAATCAAGCTAAAATAATTTAAGTCGATTTTTAAAAAATATATATGTTTGTTTTGTGCGCATAATCAGGCTACTTTCATATATGCCCTCTATTACTATACAATATATATATATATATAGACGAAATTACCTGCAAAAAACAATAAATAAATAAATAAATAAATAAATACGCAAATATATAAATAAATTAGTAAATAAATCTATAAAT
>CAIGQQ010031746.1:0-17171 GCA_903798035.1 Danio albolineatus
GTGTGTGTGTGTGTGTGTGTGTGTGTGTGTGTGTGTGTGTGTGTGTGGGTGTGTGTGTGTGTGTGTGTGTGTGTGTAGGTGTGTGTGTGTGTGTGTAGGTGTGTGTGTGTGTGTTTGTTTTTCAGTTTATTTTCTTTTCAGTAAAGAGCATTATGACCTTGACTTGTGTGACTGAAATCTTGTGGGACTTGTGAGAACATTAGTTCTGAATCTCTAAATTTGCTTTAGTGAATGTGTGTGAGAGTGTTGGGGATGGAAGATGATGAAAATAATAATAATAAAAAAAAGATAAACATGTTGGTAGTTGACCTATGAAGCTGCCGCTGTGCAAGTGCTTGAGTTGCCTCTAAATTTGTCCAGGGACGTTGTAGTGAGAGGTATAATACACCTGCCAGTCCTAGTAAGGCTTGGGCCTCTGACAGGAACATTCTGTTCTCCATTTAAACACAAAGTGCCATCAGAGTGGAACAGAGCTGGAAAATGCTTCCATTCTCCTCAGAGTATTTCAGAAGACCTCTCCAGAGAATGAGAGAGATATCTCTGGCATATGGAGAGAGCATTTCCAAAGCTCAGAGAGAGAGAAAGAGAGAGAGAAAAAGAGAGAGAGAGAGAGAGAGAGAGAGAGGAGAGAGAGAGAGAGAGAGAGAGAGAGAGAGAGAGAGCACAGGGTAAAAAAAATCTAACTTCCATTTCTCAAAGAGGGGTCTCAGTGGAAAGAAAATTGATTGCCTCATCTGGTTGGGAAAAAGTTGATCCCTGAAAAACTTTTTTTTTCCCTAAGACGCCATTGACAAATGAACTATTGATTTGTTGTTTACAATTCAGAGAACAATGCTGTGATGGTGGATGACACAGCTCATGATAGTCCACCCAATTACAGATAACCACTCCCCAAACTTACACCATTGCTTGATCCATTTTTGCTACTTTGGTCTGGTCAAGATGCTTATGCAAAAAAGGGCAAACTTTTGCGAGTGACAGTGTTAGTTGTGCAATTTAGGTTTCAGATATGTTTTTATTATTATTAAACCAAAAACAAGCAAACAACAATATCACTAATATTTTTCCTTGTTGCAATTGTTGTTTTCACTTGCATACAGACATTCCTCGGCTTACCTCCAGCATGCTGTGAGCAGTTAAAGCACAATGGAAACTGTTTCCATTTAAACAGTGCTGATGTTTCTGAATCCCTATTCTATTGAAGAAAAAAAATACAGCAAAAAAAGAATGCATTATTGACTATATATAATTTTGTATACTGTACAGCATTTAATCCAGCTCACTATTGTTATTATTATTATTATTATTATTATTATTATTATTACTACTAATTACTATTATTATTAGCAGTAGTAGTATAAGTAGTAGGAGTAAAGCTGCTGGTGCAAAGGTGACTGCTGAGATTCATGACATATCAGTTAACATATCAGTTACATTCATGACTATGAATGATTCCCTTAAATGTTGAGTTAAAATTGCCTGGCGTATCATTATTGCTGACATTAGCTTGCTTGTTTAACACTAAGTGCCCAGATTCATTTCCACTACAGATAATTATTAAATGTCATAATGCGGGGGGCATATCCAATTATGTTGATTAACGTTTGATGGCGGGCTATGATCCCAACAGGTCAAGTGATGTATTAATCGGATGTAATATTTTAAGTCACTGCCAGCTATTGGCATATAGCATTAAAAAGTGTCTTAAATTTAGAAGGTTATGCTAGAACAAGAAGTAACTTGTTTACAATTGTATTATGTATAAAACAAATACAAGACTTGCATAAAATACAGTATTTAATTTCTTTCTCATGAGGGACCTTTTCTTTTTTACATATTTAACTGAAAAGCATGATGGATCGATGGCTGACTTACACTAGACAGTCGGATCTGGTTTAATAGCTCTCGGAGTGATTCTATTAATGTTAAGGATGTCAAACTGGAAGACACAGTGGACCAACTAGAGACCAGCTTGGTCTAACTGGAAGACCAGATAAACAGAACCAGTAAGCCACCTTAGGCTGTGTGGGCTGCTATTTTATCAGTGAATTGTCCTCCAAAGCCAGCTGTAAGATAAAAGGCAGCCAGAGGAATAGGGTAAGAGTTAAGGGGCAGATTTTGATCTGGAAGCTCAGCACATTTTTATGGAGAGGCATTCTGGTATGATGCTGCAATGCAGGTGTATCAAGCTTAGCAACGCATTACTCTAAATGCAAAAAAAAATAATAAGCTTTCTTCCCTTCAGCCAAAAGCCACACTCATTTATTGTCTCCATAATGCTTGTTTGTAAGTATGGGCCCAGGTCATCATTTACAGAAGATCTTAACTGGGTCAAGACCACAGGGGCCTATATGGGACCAGTTTGGTCCATTCTCCATCTTCAGAACATCAAACGCAGATGGGATACATGCAGAGGATGATACCTAAAGGAGCCCTTTATAGTACTGGGAGGTTTAGTATCTCGGTGTTAGGCTTAGCCCCAACAACAGTAATAAATCGCTAAAGGATAATTATTACAAAATATTATGATACTACTCACTACATTTCTCAATATATGACAATTAATACCTTACTATTTTGAATTGTTCATTGTATTTTTTAGTTATTATATGTTTATTAATTATATATTAAAAATTCAGTTTTGTTTTATTTCTATTTTTCTATTAAATGTGAATATAATATACGCTATTAAACATTATGAACACCTATTTTGTACATGAACAAGGTTATTTTGGTTTGTTATTTTGTGCTGTAACGTGGCAGTTTGTTAGTAGACATTGTCAAATAACGTGTAATTATTTATCGGTTTTGCAAGTGTAAGTTGGAATCCTCAAGCTCATCTTTTAGAGCAATAAAATAAATCACAGGAAATGTGAACTTCAGGTCTGCCTGCAGTGCCAATACAGGAGATGTGTGAATGTGCTGTTTACACCTCAATAATGTGTGAATTGAGCTGTGAAATGGGCATGGGCAGAGGGTCACAGGGTAGATTTTGAACATCTCTGCCCATGGGGCAAGAAAAGAGGATATGGGATAGACTAGAAAATGCAGCCAAGAAAAAGACTTTCTTGATGTGTGACTTGTATTGTCATATTCTTTTTATGGACACACACACACACACACACACACACACACACACACACACACATATATATAGCTAATGTGCATCTAATGTTTTCAGTATACACGTCTGAATGGATAGGTTCATGTTTGCCACAGGGTGCTTTTTCAAACTTGACATTATTACATTCCTTTAATAACAGCTCACTTCTTTAAAACTATTTCAGTTCTACCGGGTCTATAAGATATAGATCAAATAATGTAGCTCCACTAACATTACCACATTGGGCTGCTATCATATTACTTCATGTAAATTAATCCAGCTGTCATCTGATTTTTTCAGACAGATATTAAATTATTATTTTTTCTTACATTTTTCAACTGCAATTCAGAAAATCATCTAACTTTATTATTATCCATATAACTCTTTTTGATGAATACTGAATTATTTAACATAATATTAAAACAAGACACATTAGTAATGTTGTTTTATTTAATTGACATTTCCAACGCTGCTTTACAACAATTCCTAACTTTTTGGCTAATTTATTTGGATTTGTATGATGTCATAAGTACATTTTAATGTTTTGCTCATCCCCCAATGACAGGTTTATTGGGTTTAGGGCTGCACCTTCTTTTGAAAATCTTCAATTCTGGCATCACTAAATTCATTAATTCGTACAAATTACCCACTAAACTGATAAAGCATAAAATATATTTGTTTCCTTGTGAGATAAGGTTTGCATTTTGTACTCCTGATAAAGAAGGGAATAAGCAGAAGGAATTGTGTTGTTGTGAGTGTTGTTATATTTATACACTGTAAAACCCAACAGTCAACTTTATCAAATGAAATGAGTGTAGTTAACTCAAAATTTATAAAAAAAAAAGTTAATTATACTCATTTGAAAAGAGTTAATTAAATAACTCATTACTTCATTTAAAATGGAGTAAGTTCACAGAACTCATAGATTAGTTTTTTTTAACTCAAATGGCTTGTAGCAATCAATTTTCTTAAATGGTTTGAGTTGCCTCAACTTATTGGTTTTTACAGTACTCAGTTGGTTTGAGTTCTCTTCATTTATTGGGTTTTACTGTGCTCAAATTGCTTTGTTTACTCAAATAGATTACATCCACAGTACTCATTAGGATTCGTTTTTGAACTTGAATGGTTTGTTGCAACTGGTTTGAATAATGGTTTGAGTTACCTTAATTTGGGGGGTTTTACAGTATAGTTTATTTATATATTTACACTTAAACATATATTGATTTAAGCAATTTCATAATGAAACGCGTATTCTCTTATAACATGACTTAACATGTTATATGGATTTGAAAATAAAATAATTATAACTAAAATATATTGAATATTTTGGGGGGGATTACCAATGCAGATTGAGAAACTTTGCAGTGTTTCCTCACATTAGAGTCTGAAAAATTTCATTGCACACTGACAGACTTTAAAATTAATAAATTATTTATTTATTTATTTTTTGCATGGCTCATGTAAGGGTTGACATTTCCCCCTTGCAGCAGGAGTAGCTGAGAGCCAACGGTGGAAATGTCAGCATGCATCTGTGAGTCCATGATATCACTCAGGGTGAGGTTTGCAGATGCTGGGCTGTGTGCACTGGTCCGCACTGCCCCACGGCACAACCAAACAGACAGACAATCTCGGCTAATAGTGTTGTGCCAAATGTGCCTGCCAATTAGGGTTCAGCCTGGCATTTACCAAACAGCAGCTAGTGTAAACACACACTGCCCCTCCATACAGAATGAGAAGCAATAAACTGACTCATGTTATCCAATAAAAAGAAGCTGTGATTATAAATAGAACAGTTCATTAAATAACACATAAAATATATGTATACACTATATTGCCAGAAGCTTTGGGACATATGCCTTTCCAAGCACATTAGCTTTAAATGGTCATGAAACCCCCAAATACTTTTATTTTATTTTATTTTATTTTATTTTATTTTATTTATTTTTTTATTTTTTAAAAGGGGAAGGGGTCATTTTAATATCTAAGATTTACCAACATCTACAATTATGTGTTCTTATTTCTAAGAGTATATAAGTGTTATTTATACATCACTTTCAGAAATAAGAAGGTACACATCTACCTAATTGGTCCATACTGGTACATATTAATACCTTAAAGTAAAAAATAAAAATAAATAAATAAAAACTTAATGAAATTATATTCAACCCACTCTATGAAAACCCAGTTTCTCTTATTGTCCAAAGTCATTTTATTGCTGTGATTTGCTTTCTTTCTTTTCTTTTTTTTTTTTTTGATACATAAAAATCATCCTACACAGTGTAAAGAATATCCTGTGGAAATGTAACCTTCATGTATTTAATATTCATTGAGTTAGGGCATTTTTAAATGTTTGTTTAATTTAAAGAAAAGCTTATATTTAAAACTGACACAGATCTGAACCTAAATTATCCTGACTATGTGCCATATACGTACCAAATGAAAGTTCTCCACTTTCAGTGATACAGTGCCTATAAAAAATCACCATACCCTGTGAAAAGCTATACCTTAACTCACATTACACTCTGTTTTCAAAAAACCTTCGGGATTAAGTTGTAGAAAGGCACAGGTTGGAAGAAGGCTACAAAAAAAATAAAATTAAAGGTTGAAAATGTTATTTGGAATGTGATTTGATTTCAGACTGTATGACAAATAAAGTATTTATTTTAAAGGGGCATGATGATTTTCTATAGGCTTGTATATGACACATTTAAGGGAAACCTCTTAAAAGCTTGTAAAACAGGCCTAATTTTTATGATGCGATGGAAAATAAAAAAGCAATGTCTGTGGAAAGACTTATGGCGTGAGGGAATAATATCTCCCATAAACATTCAGAAATCTAGAATTTAATTTTGTAAATTTATTACATATGTGAAGTCTAAACAACTGTTGTTAAATATATTATTTGACTCATTTAAATATCTCGTTATTTGCATTATTTGACACAACAAAAACAGCATTTGTTTTGTCCTCAGGCAGGTTGTGTTACAAAGGTAAAGCAGTTGGAGCAATACTTGTTACAGGTGTAGGTGTGTTTGCACTTGGTATTGTCTGTGTTGTTGTCACGTTGTTATGTTTTGCTTACATCCACATGCAATGTTGTGGCCTGTTTACCTGGTCTGTTTGCACGGTTTTAGCTGACTTCTGGATGCTATCGGCCTATGATTCTGCCGCGTCTATCGCTCACTTATATTCACTGTTTGGACTCTATTGCACTATTATTTTTGACCTCCGGTCAAAAAAAAGACACTTGCATCTTGCATCAATTCATCTCTGTTGTTTTATTATTAGTTTTGGTGAGCGTGACAAAAGTTAGCCAAAACCAGGCAAACAGACCAGGTAATCTAGAGAAAGCCCACGAGAGTCCTGACAAGATACAGAGTAACATGAACAAACAATAAGAAACTGAAAATGAAACAAAGGACCGCTGGTTAGATATAGCCATGGTAATTACCCACAGCTCGGTGGCTGATCAGAACAGCTGATTGACATATTGTAGCAATAACCATGTGACCACAATAACACTGACACGCCACAACAACGTTAAGCCAATACACAGACAAATACCAGAAGTGTTAACTCACCTACTACCGTGACAGTTCTTTTAACACTGTAATATTACTAAAGATGGTGTATGTACCACATAATTTAATGAGACTAACTATGGTATGCTTGTCAGTTTAACGCTATGGGTTGACAAAAAAAAGGAGAGATCAAAAGAAAAAAGAGAGAGAAAAGACAGTGATTCACTAGGAGAGAATAGAGTGAACTGACAATGACATGCCATGTTGGAAATGCATGTGCAAAAATGAAGACACACTAAATTTGCTTAAAAGGGTCTTTGAGCTGTCATTACTGTGCATCAGTGCTGCTGAGAATTTTAATGCATGAGAGCAGAGAGGATGGGAATCCAGCCAGGACATAGAGGAGCTATCACCAGAGTTAGGCTGGACGAGACCAATAGAGCATGGAAGCACCGTGTGTCTTAAAGTAATTCATGATACAAGTCATGATCCAATGTACTGTCATAAATATCTTTATTAACCTGAAATTAATTCATAACTTGGGAATGTGTATAAAAATGTAAGTATTAAAACACACAGCAGAATTGGACAAGTTTATTTAGCATAAATAACAACTGATAAGCCAAATATTGTCTTTTCTATTTGCATTGTACAAACACACACACACACGCACGCACGCATGCACGCACGCACCCACACCCACACCAACACACACACACACATATATATATATATATATATATATATATATATATATATATATATATATATATATATATTTAACACAATGGCAGTTTTTTTTTATTTCCTGTTGTGGCCGACGTGTGTTCAGGGCCGGCGCGTCCACAGAGGCAACCTAGGCGGCCGACAAGGGCAGCAGAATAGTGAGCGAAACCCGTGGTCCTCACTTTAATCCGCGACACCCACCCCCTCCCGCCTGGTCCTCTCGTTCATCTGCGAACCGGTCACTTTCTTTTTCACTTTCGGGTTGAGGGCGGCGTGATCACTGTTTGCCTACAGCACCAGTTCAGCTTACTCCGGCCCTGCGTGTGTTTAATGAGCAAAGAAATATGGATAAATGATAATATGAATCCATGTAAAGGTACTCAGTGAAAGTGCCAGATGATGTCGCAAGCTGTCATAGTCAGCCCTTTCTTTCAAAAGTTGATTCCATGCGCCCTCAAATGTTTCATTAAGTTTGACGTGTTTCCCCCTACACGCAACTTCTATAAAGCGACTGCTTCCTGTTATTGTGTCAGAATCCTTGTTTTTAAAATACAACTATACTTCAGAACGCTAGTTTAAGCAAATTTGATGAACGCGACCGTGCACGTTGATGACTCTGAAGGGAATCGCTTATACCGTGTGAGCTCGCTGTACTGCCCGCGTTGTCTGTGTGTGTGTGTGTAAGAGAGAGTGTTTGTGTATGTGTGAATATCCTAACAACAAGATTAAACGCCTAACATCGCAGACAGTCACTCAAAGCAGTTTAGAATTTAATGTTTAGAGATGGCGTGACCAAAGTCCATGTAAGAAGTCTAGCTTATAGTCTTTGGTACGTGACTTTGATGTACCCCTTGGTGCTTCTTGCATCCTTGTCACAGCACCAGTGGCACATAAATTAAGCAGAAGAGACTTATCTCACTCTTAGGTCACATGTCAACAGACTGGACTGTCTTAGCAACTACCAAAATGCTAAGGAGGACTAAGAAAAATTGTTTCTACTTTATAATTAATGTTCTCAACTCGCAAAACAACTTTACAATTAATTCAATACTTTATTATTATAATTTTCCAATTTCCATATTTGCAATGCCTGTATTTTGGATTTTTTTGTAGTTCACTTAGAATCCAACATGGAAATAATGTTTGTTTGTTATTGGCATTGATTGTTTTAAAATTCAAATGGCTTACATGCCTGTGTTTTTATTTCTGTGTTTTAATTTGGCATCTTAGAAACGGCTTGAAATTCTGCTTAGTAAAAAAAAACATTAGTGTTCCATTTGGCATGACACTACATACATATACTTTGCTGCTGGGTGTGTAAGTACATAGTGGATAGTGTATAATATGCCATTTGGGATGCAGCTATTAAATAAATGAATGCAAACTCCTGAAGGTTTGTGCAGCCCACTTGGGGCTCAAGTCCCACCCACTTGTAGCTTACCTGCCTATTTGGAGCTGGTTCTGACGGACGTTTATAACCTTCTAATTTAAGCAATCACATTTTATCAAATATTTTTTCCGAATTTGACTTCAGAAAATCTAGATTTTTCAGTTCAATCACAAGTCATCAAATTTCTATTATTTTTAATTGTTGGGATTGTTCAACAACACAGTTCAGCTAGATATACAAGAGAATGCTCGATTGCTCTTTTCTCGGTGAAACAAGTTCATAATCATCAGTCCTTTCGGATGAAAGCTAGCCTATTTAAGCCAAGACTCATTTACAAACTGATTATTGGCTAAAACCTGACTAACTGTATTTAGATCTGATGGCTATACCTAGATTGCATACATTTTAAAATGCAAAGCTACTATCAGATCTGGCTGAGCTCTTGCCCTCTTGTATATCTACTCTCTTCTGCCAGACCTCGCCTTTCTACAGCATTAGGTAAGATTTATTACCCAGGGTTCCTGGCTGTTGACGTGAGTGTGATAAAGCATTTCAACAAGATGAGTGTCCCAGTGTGCGTGTAATGATGTTATACCTTCTCTTATCGCCTCCAGATGAACTGTGCGTCTAGCCCCATCCCAGAGGCAGATTACATCCAGGTTGTTTTTATTTTATAACGTTGAGTTGTCCTTGAATCTTTCCACTTCCACCTGGAGACTAGCTACACACAAGCAGAAAATGTCTTGTAGTTTTAAAGGCTCCTTGTGGAAGTTGTGACCCTGGATGAAATTGATTAAAATGTTGCAATAGCTCAAATTAACTGGCAAGGCTAGTGTGTCAATGATATATGACATCAGATTATGGGCACCGTGATTACATGTACCGTGTAATAAGGGGTTTTAAAATGCAGAGACGACTGGGTGGGTTTAAGCAGACATCCTTACCTCTTATGTTCGATTGTGTTAATAATTGTTGCTAACAGGCTTTCATCTAATAGCAAACTACCATATTAAATCGATTGCATTGTGCTACATTATCAGTTCTGTGCATGATTCTGCCCATGTAATGTTGCAGTGGTTAGCACTGTCTCCTTGCAGCAAATAGGTCTCTGGTTCAAGTCCCGGCTGGGCAAGGTGGTATTTCTGTGTGGAGTTTGAATTTTCTTCCCATGTTCTTTTGCATTCTCCAACTGCACCAGTTTCACCAACAGTTCAGGGACTATATAGGATCTGCATTAAAAAAATTACAATAATAATTGGTGATGCATTCCACTGTGGCGACCCCTGATAAGTCAGGGACAAGGGATGGGTCTCAAGAGTCAGTATTTTTTTTAACAGGTACATAATTAGTTCGATTCTATACTAGTGGTAAAATTCAGGACTAACAGAACCGTTATTAATACTCATACTGCTTTGTCTCCGTATACTTCAGAGTTAATAACAAAGCTTCTGCTTAACATTTTACATCTCTGAACAACGTCATCAAGTGGTCGATGTTTGTTCAACATATGCATGATAAATTTTTGCATGCGTGTGGTGTGTTTACATGCAAAAATCCTTCAGGCATCTTCACATAAGCTGCTCCCAGAAGCTCCTGGAGACTCCCACATATTCATTGTGACTTCCTAAAGCCTGCAAGTTAAACACAGTATCCAGGAGATCGTGGCAGCAACAGAGAAAATGAGCTAGAAGAAAGAGCACCATATTACATGTTAGATTTATAAATAGCGTTTTGCATCGGTAATCATCTCTCTCTCTCTCTCTGCACACTCAGATATGTTGCTCTTTTTGTCGGGAATATGCATTCTTTTACCCCTCCAGACTTACTATTAGATAAAGATGTGCTGGTGTCATAAGTTGCATATGAACCTACCACTTGATAGGTCTTACATTTTTTAGCATTACATATATGACCATTGGATAAAATAAGGATTTGTTTAGTCAGATTGCAGTACATGTTTGTCATAAAACTAAATCATTATCAGTTTGTATACTCTACTGCAGAGTTTCTCAAACCTGATAATGGCATACTACCACTCTGCACATATTTATATGTTTCTCTTACCACTTCACAGGTTTGTTCATATGGTTTGTTTCATATTTCCAAACTAATACTTTTGTTACATACTGCAATGATTTAAATCAGATCCCATTTACTGAAAAACTCAATTTAACAACAAATCTGATTGCTTTGGAACAAATAACAGATAACAGAGTAAGTCCAAATATAGTAGTTAGTCATAGGCAAAACAAATTTCATGTCATGTTTACCTAAAATAACACTATAGATTACACAAGAACTACCTGAATGACCGATGAGTCACATATCTGAAATCATTAAAGCAGGCACTGTCTATAAAAATACTGTAAGTTTAGTCCTCAGTGATGACACTCGCTGTGAAAAATGGAGTGATGGAGGTGGAGTGATACAATCTAAAGTAGTTGGAGGAGTGTCGTTATCACCAGAACATTGCATTAATATTTGCTACTACTTTTTAGCAAGCGGAGTGTCATATAAATGTGGACTATTATCATTTCCAACCTAACAATAATTCTTTTTGTGTTCTTCTGTTGTCTTTATTTAACATAAATTCAATTGTCATGCGGTGCAAAGACATTCATATATTGCCTAAAAGATTTTGGAGCTACATGTTGTTTTTGTGTTTGTATTTGCCTTCTTGATCACATCTTCTTAACCTTTTCTCTGGTCTTGATCCACAGCTCGTATCGTGAAGACGAAGCAGTGGTGTGACATGTTGCCCTGTCTAGAGGATGAAGAGTGTGACCTGTTAGTAAATAAATCTGGCTGGACCTGTACACAGCCAAGTGGGAGAGTGAAAACTACAACGGTGAGACTTGCTTATTCTCATAATTACTTTGTGATATTGAGCGTTTTTGAAGGTATCAGAGTTAGGCATGGGACGATAACCGTTTTCAAGGTATACCGCGGTTTGGAAAAGTCAAGGTTTTCATACTGGCAAAAAAGTTTTTGCTATACCATCCTAAGGTATGAGTAAGATTTTTTTATTTACATTTTTTTTTTGGTGTAAATTGTAAAGAAATCTGTGTTTTTAAAACAAATGAAGAAGTCAATGATTCACTTGAATTATTTAGCCTGACATGTTTACTGCTCCAAAATACTTAAAATTTTTCTCAAAATAAAATATATTGCATTCAAAGGGGGAAAGGGTTCTGTTTTTTAGCCATACATTTATATATATACATATTTGAGAGCAGTAATCACAATACCGTCATACAGTGAAACCATGATATTTTTAGCCAAGGTTATCATACTGTCTGAATCTTATACCGGCCCGTGCCTAATCATGGTATTCTATAAGAAATATCTATTCTTAAGTAATTTTCCTTTAGGAATTTATTAGCTGTGAAAAATGAGTATTCCAGACTTAAGCAGAAAAGTAGTTTGAGAGGTGGCCAGTATTGCACTTTCGTAAAACTACAGTTCATAACCAATGTAACTAAGTCAACATAAACATAACCAAAAGTAGCACTTTATTTTATAGTTCTGTTGTGGCATAATGGTAGTAACTACAATATGTGCACTCTAAGTTAATTATATTTTAAGATAAAGTGCAAGCATCGTATATTTGGCTGGCATCATTTAACATTTCTGGTTATTATGTTTTTTTTTATAAACATAAAATTAAAATATGATAAATATTATAATAATAATATATTAATATAATATAAAAATATAATAAAATAATATAATATTAAAGTGTTTTTTGCAAGCTTCACTTTTGCAATTTCCCTTGTTGACAATATTTTTGAAGTTCTGCTACCACTACCACTACAAACTACTTTTGTCAACAGTTTTTGAACAAACTGAATAAGTAATTTTTTTTTTATATTGGTCTACCGAATGAGAGAGGTGTTGTTGACTCTCAGAAGATCGATTGATTGATTGATCAATTAATTAATTGATTGTTTAAAACATACAATCATTTCAATGTAACACGTCAGGTCACACTGCACTTTTCGGCCCATAGACTTCCATTTATATCCAAGTAAATGCGGCAGACCAGAAAGCAAGTTCGAGCGACAAGTATCGCAGTTCACTGCGCTGCAAAGTTCAAGCTTGGTGAACTCTGACTTGCGAAATCACGTGACTGTGTGAGACCGATCGAAAATCAAAACATAACCTCTCTGTACGGATATTTATAAATATGGACCAAATGTTTGCTTTTTAAAATATCCAATCATCTTGTTTAATCCCGCTCCTTTTCAGAGTGTTTTAGAACAGAATTTTGCATGCTCAAACTCTAGTGTGACCGCAGCATAAGTGTCACTGAACAGAAAACAAATCTGAATTTGTCTGATTCATTATAATTATTGAAATGTGACTAAACAGCAGTCACTTTACTCAGGTAAAGTGTGCAGCAAAAGTTCATTTAAATGTTGGACTTCATCTGTGTAAAGCACGACTTCAGACCAGGTTCCAAGGGGGCATTTAAGACTCTGTCATTGAATATTTAGATGTAGATTCGAACCTGACTGCTTTTCAAAGGAGCTCTGGTACAGTATGTATTTATCAATAGTAATTAGATCATGCTTAGGGCTAATTATGTGAACAGATGAATGATAATAACAGGTATGTAGACGATATGTAGAAAAAAAGGAGGAAATGACAGGGTAGGCACACTATAGCTCACTCATGGCTACAGTCATCAAGCTGTTCAATTTAATTAATGTTTATATAGCGCTTTTACAATGTAGATTGTGTCAAAGCAGCTTAACATAGAAGTTCTAATGAATTGAACCTGTGTCAGTCCAGTCTTCAGAGTTGAAGTTCAGTTTAGTTCAGTTCAGTGTGGTTTAAATTTCACTACTGAAAGTCCAAACACTGAATAGCAAATCCATTGATGCACAGCTCCACAAGTCCCAAACCAAATAAGTCAGTGGCTACAGTGGCGAGGAACCAAGCTATTAGTCACCAAGCTATTAGTCTACATAAAGTCTATCAGTCTAGCTATTGTACATTTGTATGCATTTAAGTTAGAAAGCTTATTGTTTTCCTCAAGCATTGCATTAATTGTGTATTTTGTGTTTAGATGTATTTACAACATTTATTATGGTAAAAAATGCATATATGCAAATACAGCTGTAAATAATTTACGTTTAGATATCTGTAGTAACCCATCCTTATAACCCACCCTTAAATCATACTCAACCCTATACTGTATACACTGGATTCATCCTAAAAAAAGTGTTTTGCTATTCAGCATTGATATAAGTAGATTGTTACTACTGTAACAATACCTTTTTCATGTAATTACATACCAGTTAAATAAACCTGAGATAAAGCTGCACAACGGAATCTAATATTAAGTCAAAATCTTCTGTGTAAACAAGATGCTGTTTTTATGTTGGTTTGATACAAAACATTGTGTGAAAGTCGACATGTACCATACTGTGAGGTTACCAGCAGGCATCACACACTACAACAGAGAACATTATGTCTGAAGGAGGATCTTTTGCTAAGGTTGTTGAATGCATTCTTACATACAAAAGCAGCTAGACACATGGAGTGTAATAATGGAAAAGAATACAAGGGTCTGAAGTCATGTTTTTTAAAGCTAAACTATTGTTAAGCTTGGCTTAGTCTATTGAAAATGTGGTATTCTAGAGGAAGAAAGCTGAGATGTGACTCAGTGGTCAAAGACTGGAGTCTGCTTCTGTCTTCACTGAAAAAAAAATTAAACCAACTATTTTTAATTTTTAATTTTAATATTTATATATTAATATTAATTTTTAATTTTTATATTTATATTTTAGTATAATAAAATTTTGTCTCAAACTATAAAATTGAATTAAACCTAAATCAAAAATATATTTAATGTGGTCAAGAAAAAAACTACATTTACACAAAGTAAAAAAGTATTGTTTAATGTAGAGACACTGATTATCTAAATTTTACTTTAGAAAAATATATATTTAAAAACCAAGATGAAAGTATAATCTTAACCAACCTTAGAAATGATGTAATTTGTCACAAATAAATTTATAAATTACCCTCAAATTAGAGTTTTTGAAATTATAGTTTTTGAATTATAGTTTTTGAATGAAAAAAAATATTTTAATATTAATCTTATTATTGTTTTTATAGACCATGGATTAATTGAATCCAAGTAAAATGTATTTCAGCTTGTCTTCCTCTGAGAAAACGGTTGATATATATATTTACATATTTATACATATGTTAAAATTTACATATATGACATACACAGTTATAAGCAGTTGTTCAGTAAGTACATTTCTGTTCTCAGAAAGGCAGCAGTTTCTAATTTTGTATATATTTAAAGAAAATAAAACCCGATACTTGAATAACTCTGAAATGCAGTAGGCATTCTGGATTCTGTTAATTGAACTGGAATTATGTTTCCCCTTTTGTAAGGTTTCACCACTTTGCTTCTTAATTCCCTGATTATACCATCAGAATGAGAGGACTCTTAATCAACTATTCTATTAGCTGTTAGGTTGATTTGGCAGTATTTAACGACAGAAAAGAGTCCTCAAATATGTAGCATCAGTGGAGTTTGAGATAAGAGACGACTACTGATTGCAGTAATCAGCAGCCTTTCACATGCAAACAGAGAAAGTGTTTGCTCATCAGTGATGCGTCCCGTAAACAAGGCTTTGCAAATGTAGGGGTATCCCATGGTTTTAAGTGCTGCCTTCAGAGATTGGCGCTTATACTGTCTCTTTTAAAATTTGTATGGCAACAAACAGGACAGGCAGGATCATATTGCAACGCCCAACTTTTGGCATAAGAAGCATAGTTGATTGTGGTATTATGGTGGAGAGTATTTTAATATATTCATTATAATCGTATTATTTTATTTTATTTTCTTCAATTCAATTAATTTGGGATCCCTTCATTAAAACTGTATTATACACATATATATCACCTTTTTGAAAATACACCATATACACTATAGGTTAACTCTGTACATACTGTATTCTGTCCACCCTATACACAACAGCTTAATTTTCAGATTTTGGCTTTAATGTAATTATAGCACATTACATAAAGCTGATTTGTAGCATTAATTGTGAAAAGCACTATACAAATAAGCTTTAAATGATGTAACATTGCAGGTACGCCAACTTATTCTAATCCTAACCTAACTAAATCTTAACCTTAATGTGAAAAAGTAAAGTGAATAGACAGAGGGTGTTAAAATACATGGGAAGGTTGCGGATGACACCTGCCAAGGCATTACTGCTCTGGGTGTTGGGGTCTGTGTAATTGATCCCAATGCGCCAGCGTGGCACCACAGGACACATCCCAGCCCAGGCTTGGACAACATCACCATGGAGATGACAGCTGCTCCTCCATGCAAGCTCTCGGCCTCTGCAAACCATTAGCGCCTGATGCCAGCTCCAGTCTGAAGCAGCCAAGTTAGCACTGGAGACCAAGAACCTCCATTTTGATTCCTTCCAGGAGACAGAAGCATTGACCACCATTTACATGTATCAACACCATGCAGTATTCATAAGGACCAAAACAAATTTGAAAAGGAACAAAGAAAAATGTACATGTTGTCAAATGACTTTGCTAAATGGTTGGTTTCTGTAGCACCGGTGCCACTCTCTTGTGTGCCTGTCACTGCCCAAGTTGGCTATTTTGCCCAGACAATCCAGGCAGGATGTCTTTGCTACCTTGCCAGCCTACCATTTCCTGCCAAAAGAGTCTTCACCAAGTACCAGTCTGAGCAATTTGTTAAAAAAAAAGACAGGCTACTTATTTTAAACCTTCATTGCTGTTGTCACCACACAGACATGCAAAGAGAAAATAAAATCATATGTATACAGAATTGGGTGGTTTGAATTAGTTTCAAGCCAAAGGATGCTACGCTTAACACCCGATGAAGAATGTATTTATGGGATTCTCATGAAACTTTAGTAGTAGTAGTACAGGTATTTGTGTGTAAAATGTCTTATATCATAAAAGCTGCTGTTATTGTAATTAAAAGAGTAATATTTCTGCTTTCAGTGAGAGGCAATACAATATGCATTATGTAATTTCCTTACACTAAAAATTAAATACTAGAATGGTATGTCGATATGAAACTAGTCTGTTGGGGTAACAAATTGCTGTGTATTATACAGTCCCTCAGCTTTGTGATCAATTTCATCATATAACGATATGTTATTGCAATTCTCTGTATTACAATTGAGAAATTCGACTACAAACGCATATATGTATTTAACATAAATACATTTGTACCAGATTTCCAAAACAGCATATTCTACCTATACCATTACTACGGATAGAAATAGAAAAGATATTTATCATTTTCCAATCATCAAAACTTGGTGTCAGAGAAATACTTAACATGTTTGTTTTTACTTTAACCCATAAAAAAAAAATGGATGGTATGAAGAGGTAAATGATGCACACGAGATGT
>CAIGQQ010031748.1:0-13810 GCA_903798035.1 Danio albolineatus
ATATAATATAATATAATATAATATAATATAATATAATATAATATAATCGAAAGGCAATATTTATTAATAGATGGAAATGAAACAGTTGCGTTGATCTGCATTCTTCTGGGTGATGCTGAACAGATGAGGCATAAAGATTATCCACCACTGACAAAAAGGTTGGCGAACAGATCACCGGGCTTCCAGAGTTACTCAAACATAAATTGTAGGCAAAGCAAAGGTGAACCAATACACAACTGGATTCACACGCACACAGGGTGAGATGAAACGAGACGATATGGGCACAACAGGACATGACGAACAGTGAGTTTGTGTACCTGTAGCAAAAGAATATGCTTAACAGTCATGAGAGGGGGCAGAGAAGAGTAGGAACAGGTGAGAGGGATGAAAGCAGGGCAACAAAGGGAATCAATAGCAGGTGTGCAGACTACAGGAATGAGAGGGAAACAAAAACAAGATGGGAAAAACTCTGACAAATAATATAATATAATATAATATAATATAATATAATATAATATAATATAATATAATATAATATAATATAATTTGCATAAGAGATGCAATGTGTTGACACTTTTTATGACACTTTTTGAACAGCATGCGATTTAGAAATGGTCTATATTAAAATAGATGATAAAAGGGATTTTTGATTTGCATTTATGCATTTGGAAGACACTTTTGTACAAAGCGACTTACGTTGCATTGAAGGTATGTATTTTGTTTGTTATTTCTTTTGGGGATCTAACCCATAACCTTGGTGTTACTAGCAAAATGCTCGAAGCTACATGAATGCTATTTTTAGAATCAGAATCAGAAATAGCTTTATTGCCAGGTATGTTCGCACACACGAGGAATTTGTTTTCATGACAGAGCTTCTACAGTGTGACAGAATTACAGAGACAGAACAAAAAACAGATAATAAATATATTTTAAAAAATAGATAGCTGTTATGTGCAAATTGGCATGTAAAGTGTGTTGTTAAATAAGTGTATGTGTGTGTAAGAGTGTATTGCAAACAGTGATGTTGGTTCCACGATTATTATCATCAAGTGTTCATGAGATGGATTGCCTGTGGGAAGAAACGGTTTCTGTGTCTGGCTGTTCTGGTGCGCAGTGCTCTGTATCGTTGACCAGAAGGTAACAGTTCAAAGAGGCAGTGTGCTGGGTGTGAGTGGTCCAGAGGGATTTTGGCAGCCCTTCTGCTTGCTCTGGATAAGTACAGTTCTTGGAGAGTAGGGAGGGTTGTACCAATGATTCGCTCAGCAGTCCGAACTATTCGACGTAGTCTTCGAAGGTCAGATTTGGTAGCTGAGCTAAACCAGAAAGTTATTGAAGTGCAGATGACTGATTCAATGATGGAGGTGTAGAACTGTTTCAGAAGCTCCTTTGGGAGGTTGAACTTCCTCAGCTGACGAAGAAAGTACAGCCTTTGTTGGGCTTTTTTGACAATGGAGTCAATGTGAGTGTCCCACTTCAGGTCCTGAGAGATGGTGGTGCCCAGGAACCTGAATGACTCCACTGTTGATCCACTGACAGACAGAGGTGGGCACGGAGAGCAGAGTTAATTTGGGCAGGAGAAGTTTTGGGATGATGGTGTTAAAAGCTGAGCTGAAGTCAACAAACAAGATCTTCGCATAGGTCCCTGGTCTGTCTAGGTGTTGCAAAACATAATGCAGTCCCATATTGACTGCATCATCCACAGACCTGTTTGCTCTGTAGGCAAACTGAAGAGAGTCCAGTGAGGGTTCAGTAATGTCCTTCAGGTGGGCCAGCACTAGCTTTTCAAACGACTTCATGATCACAGATGTTAGCGCCACCACTCTGTAGTCGTTTAGTCCTGTAAGTTTGGGTTTCTTTAAGATGGGTATGATGATGGAGGGTTTGAGGCAGGAGGGCACTTCACACAGCTCCAGTGATCTGTTGAAGATCAGGGTGAAGTCAGCACTAGATAAAAGTGAAGCCAGTTGGTCAGCACAGGATTTTAAACAGGCTGGTGTTATAAAATCTGGGCCTGGTGCTTTTCTCCTCTTTTGTTTCCGGAAGACCTGGCGCACATCATCTTCATTAAACTGTATTGCAGGTATGGGGGAGGCGGGGGGTGGTGGAGGTGTTAATGGTGGCATGAAGAGCAGTTCAGGGTGGGTGTGGGGGGTTTTCTCAAACCGGCAGTAAAACTCATTCAGGTCATTAGCAAGTTGTTCATTGTCTACAGCGCTGGGCAGTGGTGGCTTGTAACTTGTGATATTCTTTAAGCTTTTCCACACGGATGCTGAGTTGCTGGAAGAGAACTGACTCCTTAGTTTTTCAGAGTAGTTCTTTTTGGCGACTCTGATCTCTCTTTCCAGGGTGTACTTCGCTTGCTTATACAAGGCCCTCTCCCCATTCCTGTAAGCAGCCTCTTTGGCCTGACGTTTTACAGTGAACCATGGTTTGTCATTGTTGTATGTGAGTTGAGTCCTGGTAAGGATGCACACATCTTCACAGAAACTAATATAAGATGTTACCATCTCTGTGAGTTCATCCAGATCGTTAGCAGCAGCTTCAAAAACACTCCAGTCAGTGAGATCGAAACAGGCTTTTATCTAGTTATATTGTAATACCACATATGTTACACTGATTCACATATCTGAACATTTTGTGTTCAACAGAAGAAAGAAATTCATAAAGGTTTTGAATATGTTTAGGGTGAGTAAATGTTGACAGAATTTGTTTTTGGGGGGTTAACTAACCTTTTAATGTCACAGTCTTTAGAAAAACTTTAAAGAAGAACTTTGACTATGCCCTTTAAAACTGAAATAAATTTTAAGCATTTAAGGCCTGGGGGATATAAGAAATCCCAGCAGTTCATCTGCATTGACTGCAATGAATGAGCAGACATGGAGGAGAAATGGAAATGAACTGTCAAACTTTGCAAGGCACTAAGCAGCGAGACTCTAAGCTTGTTTAGGAAATGAATATGTTAAATGCAGTGTTGTTAATGTTAATTGTCATGTTATTTATCAGCGAGTCAGAAATTATAAACTGGTTCTGCCATAACCAACCACTCAAACAGATGTGCAGCACAAATATGGCAATTGTATTTTGAAATATAAAAAAATATATATTAAATATTATATATATATATATATATACAGTATGTAATATTTTAATTTATTGTAAACAGATGTTTCAAAAGAAATTTGCCTAATTGATTTCCAAAAAAAACACAGTAACGTAACATTGGGAGAATGATGTCTGTTAGCTGAATCAGCTAATTATTTTCTAATTGCTATTTTTTTAAATAGTATGTTTATATGTGCACATTTAATAATAAATGAATTAATTAGCAATTAATTGCTTGCACAACAAATAAATGCTGTCTTTGTATTTTGCACACTTGCAAAAATCTAACCTGTGTCATTCCCTTCGAGAATTTGTGTGCAGTTTCTAGCAAATGGCTGTGATAAAGGAATGTGCAGATGCATACAGTAGCAGCAGTGGCCAAGTGATTCTTTCTTTAATAAATGCTGTAACCTCCACACTAGGTACATTCAAACCCCTCATCTTCACATTGAGGCAAACTAGGCCATTCTGGTGATAAAGTGCAAGCAGGTGTACAGAGGGTACCAAGCTGGTGATTACATCAATTGTTACTGATGTCCTATTAAGTACAATTTCATTTGTTTATTTGTTGTAATTAATCAACTGCTGATTTTTTTCTGTTGGCTGTAACTATACCACCTGCACCGTGCGTAGACTTTTAGCAGTTATCGAGCTTACCTTTAGTTTTGTAGCATTTTACCTGTATTGTTTTATTGACTGGAGCATAATAAAAAAAAAGGAAAAAAAAAGAATATATATATATATATATATATATATAATGCAGTTATACTGATCCAGTAATATTACATTTATTAAATCATGATAAAGGGATAGTTCATCCAAAAATAGATTTTTTTTAATTTTATTTTTAATTTTATATATATTTTTGCTTCATTTGTTTTCATGACAGAGCTTCTACAGTACAACAGAATTATATAGACAGGACAAAAACAGATAATAAATATATTTTAAAAAATAGAAGTAAGCAGTGAATGCAAATATACAAATTGACAAGTGTATGTACAGGTATATTACTATATGTGACATTATATGTGCAGCTGTTATGTGCAAATTGGCATGTAAAGTGTGTTAATAAATTAAATAAGTGTACACAGTATGTGTGTAAAAAGTGTATAGCAAGTAGTGATGTTGGTTCCACAATTATTATCATCAAGTGTTTATGAGATGGATACTGTACACTATTCTACATTCAGGTTATAAGCAACGAGCGTATACTACACTAGACATCGTTGAAAATGTTTTCAAAAATTCCATCTGATTTATGAATTATCATCATGATGCCTGTTTGCTAATCTGACCTGTTTTAAAATTGGTCAAAATTATCATTGATGCTATATAGTTATTTTATTCTTTTATTTATTTTTTCAACCTATCACTATAATTAGGTTTAGTTTGTGGTGGCAAAAATAGTTGCAAGACATGAAGGGGAGGAAAATAAAACTTCTTTGAAACTTCTTGGCTTTCTGTATATAAACATGCATCATTAATATTGAAGTTTGTCATATACAGGTTGTTGTCTACACAGATACAGACTGAATGTTTTCAAAATGGGAGCATGTGTCATAAATCTAACAAATAAATGGATGCGGAGAATATCAAACAGATGTTTCTTGTTCTCTGAGAAAGAGCCTAAATTCTGTAGATCTACTTGAGAACCCCTTATGTTTTTTTTTAATTATTATACTGAAATAGAAAAAGAAATAATATAATCTGATTTTAGCTGCTCTTCAGCATGCATAACAAAGCATATAGTGACCTATAACTTGACATTGTCTATTAAATTGCAATCCTTGAATGTGTTTACCCAAGTAAATTGATGGAGATATTAGCAATTGCAACTGAATCTCAATTTTGTTCCAATTTGGCCCAAGGACTAAACTGTCTTTGAGCCACTATCACCTTGTGATAAAGCTTGTGGCCAAAGTTTGCCTCAAAATCTGAAATCTTTGAACATGACCTATCTCAGTTCTACTATCAATTTTTGCTTAAAACTGGCCTGTTTTTGTATCTGGCCTTGTATCTGTCCGTTTGGCTCTTCACAGGGAAGAATCTACACACAAATCAGCAATCCAATAAAGTGCATTTTATTTCTCAGAAAGAGCTATATGTTTGGCAAAACTGTGTCTTTTTCAAGATGTCATGGTAGCCATGCCTTTTCTGGTTGTAGCAGAGTCCTGCATAATCATAATCTCTGTGCTCCAGCATGTAGATGCAGAGTTCATTGTGAGGGCATCCCTATGGCTGTGCAAAGATTGCTATGCACTCTGTTACTCAGCCTTCCCTGTTGTTACTCAGTAGTCCAAGTCCGCTGTGTCTGGCCCACTTTCTTCACATTCCCTTAGTTTGAACTATTTGGTGACATTGTTGGGGGCTTTACAGGGGAGTTCTCATTAGTGAAGAAGCAGTCCAGTGTGATAAGCCCATCAGTCTTGAGCGGAAAGGACTGCTAAGCCATGGCACAGTGTTGGTTGCTCCCTGCTAAAGGCATTCACCTGCGCTCTCTACACCTGGTCTACCTTTGCAGCCGTTACCCCACCAGTCACGTCAATCTTGCTGGTGTCAGCAGTTGCTCCATGTTTGACACCTTCATGGGCTCTGCCAGATTGGTTAGCACTGCTCAGCCTGTCTTCTTAATCTGTTTGGACAATCCTTTTTTAAAATATTTTATTTATATGTGGTGGCTTAGTGGTTAGCACTGTTGCCCCACAGCAAGAAGGTTGCTGGTTCAAGTCCTAGCCAGTTGGCATTTCTGTGTGGAGATTGCATGTTCTCCCTGTGTTCAGTTGGATTTCCTTCAAGTTCTCTAGTTTTCCCCTCAGTCCAAAGCCATGCACTATACTGTAACTTGTAAATTGGCCATAGTGTATGAGTGTGAATGTGTGTATGGATTTTTTTCCCATTGCTGGGTTTGCAAATTTGCAATCTAACCATTCCCTTCGAGAGTTTGAGTGTTTCTATGCAATGAGTGTGAATAAAGAATGCTATGCAGATGTATGGCAGCAGTGGTCAATTGCTTTCTTCTTTAATAAAAGCTGTTACCTCTAAAGAAGGGATATTCCAACCTCCCATCGTCACATTGCAGCAAACAGGCCATTCTTGTAATAAAGGTCTAGCATGTGTACAGAGTGTACCAAACTAATGAGGATGTGTATGTCCTAAGGTTTTGTTTGCACCTTTTGACCAGAAGGATACACGCTTTCATGTCTGGATTTTGCCTCGTCATAGACAGCTTCTTCTTTGTGCATTCGAGGGTTGGCATTACTGTAAAGAAATCTTACGTCGGGCTCTCTCTCTGTCTTCACAAAATCCCAAAGGGTGTCTGCTCCATTCTATGGAGGGGGCAGACATTTACATCCTCATTATTCTTGGTGGCTTGCTAATTTTAGCATGGTCGTGCGGGCAAAAGTTCATGTACTGGTTTGTGGTGCTTCTGCATCTCAGCCTTTTGGCTTTGGGTCAACTGAGAAAAAGGCATGCTTGGCTGGGAGCTACACATGACTCTCACATAGTACAGCTTTTTATTGAACGTGCCTAGTCAAAGCTTGCATGTCTGAACCAGTTCAGCAGGGAAATAGTGGTCCCCAAAATCTTTTCAGAGACTCCCTCCTGGGGCATATGACATTCACAACCATGCTTGCTCCTCATATTGCTTTATATGAACCCTGAGATGGGCACAGTGTGCCGGCTCACATCTGTGTGACATTTACTTCTGTGGGCAGCCACGTTGTGTGTCATGGAGTCTAGAACGGTGCAGTTTGTCTGATATGGGATCAGTTCAGTGAAGCCCAGGGAACACATATGCAGAGCTGCATGGTGCTACACCTAACACATTTGCGAGGTTTTACTATCTTCAAGTAGGATGAGTTTCCTCCTAGTTGCTGAGTAACACTGGAAGTGTAGTAAATTAATTTACAATAGGAAGTAAATTAAATTTGGTCCCAAAAACAATTGCTGGGCCATGCTTCCTATCCTGGAGATGTGTGCACTCATACCACTCTTTTAATAAGTTCCCTAGTGGTAAGCCCTAGAAAAATCCTTCAAATCCCTCAACACTCATTTCATAAGTTGAGAAGTATCACACTGCAGCCTGCGGTGGACACCTGCCCGGATCCAAGTGCCATGTAAGGCGTCATGCTGCAGCCTGTAGCACGATGGCAGTCCAATATATATTGGACAAATATATGTGAGTGGTTGTTGCTAGAGGGATCAAGCGAAGGGCAACTATTTAGTTATTGATGGAACCCCAAAGGATGAAACAGTGACATCATGTCTTCTTGCTACAGGAGCTGGATTGGCAGCTGAATGCTAAGCAATGCTTGCTCCTCTGAGATAAGCCTGATGTGCCAGGTGTGCCTTATGTATTGCTAACTGGAAGAGGGGCTGTACGTGCAGATTGTACGCACCAATTTCATAGACATGTTATTGGCATGAGCAAATCCATTGGACATCACATCTTCATTCCCCCTTTCAGGGACGTCTGTAAGTGTTACATTCATAACCAACAAGTTCCATAGTACTTCTACTCGTCCTTCCTCCTTTTTGAGATGTATGAATGTACTGTAAGAATTGGTTGTGCTCTTCCTCCTCTGTACAGATAAACATGGCTCAAGCTATTGTAACTGATTATGCTGTATGTTGCTATCCGTGCACATTAAAATTTTAATTCTAATTGGACTTGTTTCTGTGTCTGGCAGACCTTAACAGTATAGGACCATAGAATGTGTTGAATTACTCTACTGTGGTCCTAAAGACTGAGAGTATGGCAAAATTTGCTATCTCAGTGCACTTGATGCTGTGTGAGCAACAACAGGGTGCTCTCTTTTCCTTCCGGCTGACAGCCTCTGATTGTTCTTTACCTGCACATTTCCTTTGATGTAATCTGCAATTTTCTGTACCTCTAGCTTCTCATGTGTTATTTACTACTGAGCTTGGATTTGAAAGCAATACTTGTGCAAGATGAAATCATCTAAAGCCTGCTAAAAGAGACTTGCACATTTCGTCTTTAAGGGCATCCTACCTTACAGTATCTGCATGTCAGAAAAATATATCGACTATAGCATAGTTATGAAATATAGCTAATTAAAATATTACAATATACTCAAATGCAGATTTAACTGAATGTTAGCTGAAAATTCTGATTCAGTGCAATGTTTTACTCAACTAATTCTTGTTTATTGTAAAGATGTACTGTCAAGTGTACTGTAGTGTGGTAATTGCTTTTTCTAGTACACAGCATGCAGCTTTTAAAAACAACAAGAGTTTTTGATAACTTCCAATACAGGATGTTTGATGTATGGGTGGTGAATGGAGAAGCCATGCTCTTGAGAATGCTGCCCTCTCATCCACTTTCAAGGTTGTATTAAACATTTTATAGTGCATGTGACGCCATTGCTGGACAGGCTTACCTAGAAGGGATATGCTAAGGAAAAATGATAAAGTTACAAGGATACTCTGTTTTGTGATGCCTAGACCGTTATGCCCTGAAAAGTGTGCTTGGATGTGATAAGAAAGTTACAGAATCCTTCTATTAAATGCATTTCACACAGGGCTTTTAAAAATAAAAATCTGTTTATTTTACTGTGAAAATCTTTCATGATTGGAACCCCATAACCAGATTTGAATATAATGTATATTATTTAAAGCGGGAAAATGTCCTAAGGGAAATGAGGCATTCTCCGGGAATGCTTTGACTGTATTAACTAAATATTTCAGTAAATATAAAACTATATGAATAGAGTTTAAAGGGTGGGGTCAAGATGCAATGTTTCTTTAGTCATTTTTGTATGTCATGTCTCTGTATAGTGGGTTAGTATAGTCAGAAATGTATTTCTTTATTTCTTTATTTAATTTAATTTATTTTTTTATTTTGCTAAGCTTTGTATATTTGTTATATTTTAAAGGGTTACTAAGCAAAGAGTTGATGGGTTTTTTCAAACAGGTTTGGATTAATTGTTTTCAAAATGCTACAAAGGCATACACCAAATGTTACCTTACCACAATTTTTTTAGGAATTATTTTATCTGAAGTTAATAACACACCAAATGTAATGCACGTAAGCACAAGAGAATAATCAAGGCCTTTAAAAAGAATGTAAGAATACATTCATACATCAGAGTATTCATACATTAAGCAATCATACATTAATATGTATTCATACATGAGAATAAGTCCTGACATCAAATAATTATAATTCACATTGTTGAAACTAGTTTAACTTTTAAAAGAAAATCAACTTTTACATTTAAAGTGTATTAAAGCAAACATCTGTAACCATCTATTTGTCTTGTTGTTGGTTAATGTAAGCAGGTGGAGTATGTCAAAAATTGAACACAGCTTCCATTTACTATGGGCTAATAACTGTACATTCATTAACAAAATCCATGATTACGAGTCCTGTGCTTAATGTACAGTATGTGTCATTTCCGTAGCAGTGTAAGTTTATTTATTGTTCATAGCCATCAAACGTTTTGGAAAACATTAGTTTCTAGCATTCAGATAGCACAAAATGCTCTTTATTTATTTCAATTTTTTTGGAAAACATTTAATTTAATGTTTAATGTTTGCTGAATTGTGGCAGAATGTTTGAATGCCAAGAGTTTATTTAACACTTGCACTAATTAACAATAATAAGTATTCAAGCTTCTTTTCCCTTCTCATCATCTTGGGAAACTAATGGTCATGGCATTTCACTGCACAATTGACATTCTGGTGAAAATGAAAATGTCATATATAGCAATCTGTGTCTTTAAACTTGCATATGGGTTGTTATACAGTATAGGGAATGCTATGGTGATTAAATACATCATATGCATTATTCAAAACGGGACAGTGATTGCATCCATAAAGTATTCACAGCGCTTCACTTTTTCCACATTTTATCTTGCAGCCTTATTCTAAAATGAATTTAAATGCATTATTTCTCTCAAAATTCTGCAAAAAATGCCACATAAACACAACATAAGAGAGGTTTGTTTGATATATTTGCACAAAAAAAAAGCTCAAAAACAAGTATTCATACACATAAGCATTCATAACCTTTGGTCAATAGTTTGTTGCGCACCTTTGGCACCTTACAGCTTCTACCAGTGGTTCTGTGAAAACAATAGGCATATTTTTTTTATAATCATTCATTTATTTATTTTCCTTAGATTTAGTCACTTATTTATCAAGGGTTGCCACAGCAGAACCAACCGCCAACATTTCTGGCATGTGTTTTATGCAATGGATGTCCTTCCAGCCACACCTTAGTATGCTGGGTAATATCAACAACAAACTGAATATGAGAGGAGCAAAAGAAACAAATCTATGCTCCAAAAGAAGAGACAAATGAATACAAATTACAGCTCTCACTGCACACAGGAGGCATAAATCAGGTTTGGATTAATATTGAAGGCAGACTCCCATTTTTTAACATTAAGCAAGAGATGCTCAAAGTGCGGGCCGTTGTAATAGCAAACTCAGTGCTTAGTGCGATAACTTAATGCTGTGTTCCATCAGTGTCAAGTATGAGGTGAACTTGAGGAGGAGGACAGTGTTGACCTCTAAATTTTACTCAAAGAGCGAACACTTTGCCTCAATACATGAAAATGTTTCTCTGTAAATAAATAAAATAGCAAAGCAAAGGTTTATTGACCCAGCTATTGTTCCAAAATCAAATTCTGTTGATGCATGGCTAGTCAAAGTTTGGACTGTAACAATGAATAGATAGATGGAAATAAAAATACTGACTGCTTTTTCTCCTTCAGTGATGTAGACTCTGTAAACCACACACTGACCGATTACCAAGTAATTAGCCCTAGTTTAATTCCCTTCTCTGCCCAGCCAAGATATTTGCTCCTCCTAAAAATAAACTCCAAAATTCCTCTCTGGCAGAGACCAAGAACCCTGGTGCCATGGTGTGACGTGTTGCCGAAGGCTCCAGCTGTCAGGAGCCAATGTACATCCCCAGTCGACTGTAACAATTACAATCTTCATCAATAATAATGAGCTTTATTTCATGGTCACAGGATAATAATGTGCAATGTGGCCACAGCCATGAAAGTCACTCTTTACTCCAATCTTTGTACAAGGAGGCTTGTTTTTACTGATTATTTTGTCTAGCCATTTAATATGCATGGGGAAAATCTAAGTTTACATTACCAGATGAGTTTAGAAAGCATTTAATGTTGAAATGGACACAAATTTACATGTAAGCCGGTGCATAGAGAGCCAGAAAATAACTTACTATTTGAGATGGTAGTAACATCTTTAAAGTACAACTTAAAATTTTCAAATAAATGTTTTTTTTTTTTTTAATAAATCACAATTTAAGCATAATTTGCGTAAAAAATTACAACATTAAAACTGCTTGAACACAAATCAAAGTATGTATAGTAGTGATGGCCAATCTTCTAAGTGAACTAGTTGAACTAGCTCACCAAATTCAACAAAATCATTAGAAACGGTTTGCATCTTCTGCAAGCACTTTTCCACAAATTACAAATTTTTTACCATGCCTGAAAATGTTCAGACCGTGGTGATGTTTCAACTAACTGAAATTATGATTGCTAACTACATATTTTTGATATTGAGTCCTTAAAATGGAGGATTTCATTACTTGTTTGTAGATGACGTCATCATATTGTGCATAAAAGAAGCAGTGATCCGGTTTTTTGAAGATTTTCAATGAAACTAATTGTCCAAAAGATTGTGGAAAAGACTTCCCATCTCTAATGTAAAGCAGTCCACATACTTATTAGGATTAAGATCAATGGCACAGCCTTCGTACATGCTTTGCCGTACCTTGACTTGGACCCTGATGCACAGATCTCAGTTTCAACAGTCATGTCAAAGCAGTAACTAAAAACATTGCAAGAATTAGATGCTTTGTTTCCAGTGAGGACTTATAGAAACTTGTTCATGCATTTATCAGCAGCAGGGTGGATTACTGTAATGGCCTCCTCACTGGCCTTCCCAAAAAGACAGTCAGACAGTTGCAGCTCATACAGAACGCAGCGGCCAGGATTCTGACCAGAACCAGGAAATCAGAGCACATCACACCTGTCCTCAGGTCTCTACACTGGCTCCCAAATTCATTCAGAATAGATTTTAAAGTATTATTACTTGTCTATAAATCACTAAATGGCCTAGGACCCCAATACATTACAGATATGCTCACTGAATACAAGCCTAACAGATCACTCAGATCATTAGGATCATATAAACTAGAAATTCCAAGAGTTCAATCAAAGCAGGGTGAATCTGCATTCAGCTATTACGCCCCCCGCTGCTGGAATCAGCTTCCAGAAATGATCAGATGTGCTCCAACATTAGGCACATTCAAATCAAGACTGAAAACACATCTGTTTAGCTGTGCCTTTACTGAATGAGCACTGTGCTACGTCCGACAGATCGCACTATTGTGTCTTTCTTTCCTTTTCATTCTTTTATAACTTGTCTTAACTCATTTTAATCTGGTTTTATCTGTTTTTTTATTATTTGTTTTTATTTTCTTATACTTCAATTTTATTCCTGTTTATGTAAAGCACATTGAATTGCCACTGTGTATGAAATGTGCTATATAAATAAACTTGCCTTGCCTTGATGTACACCTCTCAAAAAATGGAACTACATGTTGAGGCAATGCAAACAGTTGGTCCTGTGATTGGTCGAGTGTGGATGGGGCAGGGAGCCATGGAAGCGAAGTAAGATCAGTGGCTAGAGTGTTTTACCAGTATCCAGATGGATACTTTTGTTTTGTGTTTACTTTATGGTTAAAGTTGTTGAATGACAGAACCCAGAAATGTTAATGCTCGAAATGGCAGAGGCTGTGTGTGGAATATGTGCCGTGGGGTACATCGATCACTCGACGCAGAAGTATAAATCAGGCTTTAGGCCAGCTTGCTTTGTCTCCAGGATAAACCAGATGGCAGGGTCTGGCTTAGACTCCTTTACAGCCTCACAGGTGAAGACCCACTAACCTGCTGTTTTGAATCATCCACCCCAAGTACTTCACCAAATTCCTCTGCTCTCTGTTGAGAAGTTGAAGCAGCGGTCTATCTCTTTATTTTAAATTTATTTTGAGGGCCACTTATTCTGTTGTGCAGTGTAAAGTGTGTGTGCAATATAAAGGGCTAAATAAAGAAGCAGAGAACTAAACAGTCTTAAATTATGAATCCACAAAGAAAAACGCATAAGATTATAATCACAGCACAATCAAGACATGCAACAGAAGAAAATGGTTAATTTTTTTATTAAAAATGGTTAACTTAACAAGACACAAATTAATATAATGACTTAAATAAATAAGCAGTACCTAAGGAAACTACAAATAAACAGATTGAGAGAACCAGAACTGAATTATATGCAAGTTACAAAAGAAAAGTGCAAAACTGTGACACTTGGCTCACGTGTGTGATTTCCTCTGAATGTGAGACCTGCATGGTACATACAAGGAAAGCATATCATGCAGATAATTTATTTTTTTAATCGTGTATTATATCATAAATTATGTCATTTTAATAATAATAATAATAGTCCAACAACAGTAATACATTAACAATAGCAACAATAGTAATGTGTGTGTGTGTTTGGCTCTGGCTTGGTGACACCATAGTGCCCTCTATTGGACAGCTGCCTGCCACTGAAAAAAAAAAAAAACAAATCTGTGAAAAGAAGAGGGAAATTATATATATATATATATATATATATATATATATATATATATAAT